>VZDJ01000346.1:20171477-20259780 GCA_008694505.1 Cyanoderma ruficeps
AGGAAGGAAGGAAGGAAGGAAGGAAGGAAGGAAGGAAGGAAGGAAGGAAGGAAGGAAGGAAGGAAGGAAGGAAGGCTCAAATTGTTTTCCTCTGAGCTGGCTGTCCAATTATTTTCATGCTTTTGCCAGAAGAGGATAGCATGGGGCTGAGAACAAATGCCTGTGCAGAGCAGATCTGTTAATATTGCAACCCATTGCCCACTCAGCTTTCAGGACCCAGGTTATCGCAAATAAATAAAAAGGCTGTCTGTCTTGGCACCTTTCTGCCTCATTTTCGTGTGTGATCACAACAGAGAAAACAGAGACAATGAAAACCACTGAACCAGAGTAGTGAAGAAGGGATTTGGCCTCAGGCACCAGTGCTGTAAAATTTGTAAGCAATATGGTTAAAGCCATTAAGTCATCTTCTGCACATCGGGGTTTCGCAGTGTTGGGAGCAATAGCTGAGTAAGGGCCAAAGCCTTGTTCTTTGGAGGGAGCTGTGTTTTGGCCTGACATTCCTAGATCACAATGTTAGAGGAAACATGTTTATTACTTAGCCTGACCATTGTAGTCCACAGACCACACGACTTGCTTGGCTGATTCCTGCTTCAAGTTCCTGATTTAGGATTGAATGGTAGTTTTTCAGTCTGTGGTCCATGGACCTTGGAGAGTTGTGCCCCTAGAAAGTACATAATTTACCATTAGAAAAGGCTTTTAAATATACTGTACAAAGGTGTCTCGTGTCCCATTCCCGTAAATGTGCAAGGCCTGGTTACATAGGACCTTGAGAATGTGGTTTAGTGGAAGGTGTCCCTGTCCATGGCAGCAGGGTTGAAACTAGATGATCTTTAAGGTCCCTTTCAGTCCAAAGTGTTTTATGATTCTATTATTCCCCTTGGGAAATCCACAGGGATTCACATATCAAAGATAACCTGAGACCACACACTACAGCACAAATCTTTTTAACGTCTCCCAATATTGACCTGAAATTTTGCACTTCTACATCAAGAAGTCACTTAATGATATCTTGGTTTCAATTGCCATACCTGTAGTCCAATTATGCCTTGCTTCAACTGCCAGATATTCAATCTGCTGTACCTTTTTCTGTCAAACTGGAGAACTCTCTGTAATCATGTTCTTGCTTTCCAAGGAGGTACTCATAGACCAGCAAAATCACCCTTAAAGCCCTCAATAAGTTAATCAGACTATGCTTCTTAAAACTTTCTCAATAAATCATGTTCTGTGGTTCCACAAAGTTTCTCAGTTCTCTTAATACTTACTAATTTATCAGTCACTCCTGAAATACAGCAGTGGACCCAATATTACTGTGGATGATGAGAGGACCATTGAAGTACAGAAAAAAATTACACTCTCCACTTCACACTGAAACATTGATATTCATATTTACATTTCTATATTTGAATTTCTGATAAGTGGCTGTAGTTTTTGTCCATGGATGATCTTATATGACCCATAACACTTTCCAAGACCTAGACTTTCCCAGGACATTTCTCATGCCACAGAAACTACCTGCATTCATTGCTCTTCATTGTATGACACTGTACATGTTTGTCCAGACCTACTGGAAATTATGCTCTTTTTGTCCACTCTTTTTACAAAGCTGTTCTCATTAGGAACTCATCCTGACTTTAAGGTATAGTCAGAGAAACTGTACCAAAGTTAAAGCTGCACATGTGCTCTCCAGATACCTCCAACACCATTCACTTCATGCACTCCTCAGCACTGCAAACACTTAACACATCTACAGTCTTTCTGGGAAAAAATCATGTGTTGTATTTATAAAAAATAGACTGCATGCCTATTTTTTATGCATATCTGCTATGCATAAGCCTGATGTAATTTTACAAAATCTCCTAATGTTTGTTAAATGTGCATTCACCTTCTGAATTCCAACCAACCTTGATTTCACCAATAAAATCTGGTAAATAAGAAAAGGAACAATGATATACATGGATATGTAGGATTTTTTTTTTCTCATACCCGTCAAGAATACTGACATTTACAGAATGACCAGACTTTGGAAATTCTTTGATATCCCACATGGCTTTACCTTTGTGCTCCTGAGAGATGAAAGACAAGGGAAACCCTTACTCTGCTCCTTGTGTTTTTTCCTGTATAAAGGAAGCAATAATAGCAAGGTGGTTTATGTTTCCCAAGGTCCACAAAGATACAGCCTATGGCTCAGGGCATAATCTTTTGATAACATTTCATTTTCATTTTGAGACTACTGGGACATGACACATGCCACACACTTCACAGGCTTGCAAAAGTATCTTTCTTATGTACTGCAATTCTGCAATGCATAATCCTTTCTTGCATGTTCTCAGAATAAACTGGTTATTTCTGTACCTTTCCCAAGCCACAGCTTTCTACAGGACTCTTTATCTTTACACAGGATTGGATTAATGCTGTCTCATATAGAAAAGAATTACTCCCAGAAGAGCATCTTCCGGGTCAGTTTGAAATTTAGTCTCAAGATATTTTGATCAAAAGCCATTGAAAATATTTTTGTGCAGTGTTCTGCTGTTTGGGATTTTTTTCAGTTTCTGGAAATTTCATAAGTGTGGGGGGTTTGTTGTTGGTTTAGTTTTGGTTTGAGTTTTTTTGTCCCTCTGTTCTGTGCAAAATTACCAGGGAGATTAAAGTTCCCTTGATAAAGTCAGTTTCTAAGTCTCACAAATACTTCTTAACATTCTTTGCCATCAGGATGTTTTCAGAAGATGATAAATTGAAAAGAGTGGATTAAACTTGGAGGTGAATCTTTGGTAATTTCAGCAGGTCTCAACAAAAGCCCCTGGAATCAAAAAGTTCCTTTAACTCTAAAACTAATTCTTACTAACATGGACACTGAGAGATGTATATCCAAAATTACAATGAAAGCATAGGAACCTCAGCTTGAGGTATATAAAGTGAACACATAGTGTTCTCCCTCTAGAAGACTTTCCCATCAAGAGCTCTCCCAGGGAGCACAGCATTTGATCCTCCCCCCAGTCTATTCAGGCAGATCCTGCTGTTGATGGGGTGTCCTATGATAAACCTGTGGGCTCTTCTGGGCAGAAGAAGAACCTGTGTCTTCCTCCATCCCCCTGACAGTCTTCCACAACTGAGACCTCCTCGAGTTTGGAGCCTGACCTGTGAACTGAAATGCACTTCACAGAGATAATCTATCTATGATTTCCAGAGAGTAAACACAATACTAATCACTTAAATGAATAAGGAACAAAGTGTTGAGTGATCCAACAGATGGCATGTGTGACAACCATATACTTCTGTAGCCTTGGGCCTGTAAATATCAGGAAATCTCTCACCTGTGTGTCACGTAAACCCCACAATATCACAGAATTTGCAGACACCTTCTTTCTGCATCATTATAGGGTAGCACTATGGCACAGACAAAAGTCAGCAAAGCACATTTCCAAAGGCTGATTTAGCTTTCTACTGAAATAATCATAAAATCATAGAATAATTTGGGTTTAAAAGGACCTTGAAGACCATGTAGTGTTCCAGTCTCCAAATTTCTGCTAATGCCCTACTTTGTGACAGAACTCTAACATTTGGAGTCCTTCTAACAATTATTAGTCCTTTCTGTATGGAATCATCACATGAAATGCAATCACCAAATAATTATACCAAGGAATAATTTGGCCAACTGGATAAATAATAGATATTGTTGTACTTTATTAATTTTAAACACATAAACCTACAATATAATTGCCAGCTGCATTTCTGGCTTTACAGCTTTCTGAGGAAGAACAGCAAGGAACCAGTATTTCAGGCTGCAAACCCATGGAGACAGCCTGAGGAGACACTATCAAGAAGCAAAAATACCACAGTCACACACACAGAGGCACAACAGAGCTGAGAAAGGATCTTTGGTTCAAGCTGGTCCATGGCCAAGAACATTTTGCTTTTCTAAAGGGGGTGATGAGTGTCTCCTCAATTAAAAAAAAAAATCCTCACAATCCACCCTCATATCATAGACTTGAAAAAGGCAACACTCCATGCTCATTTCCCTCACTTTAATCCACACTGTTTGAAAACCCACTACTTGCACTACTGAAGTTGTTTGTCCATGGTGCCATTTACCTTCTCAGCCTTCATTTCACCAGATTAGGGTCCACACCACTTTCTAACACTGAGCCCACACTGAGAGTCAAAGTCAAATGTGATATACAGCAACATCCACATGTGTGTGCAGAAAGCCTGAGAGAGTTGCCCAAAAGGGGTGAAATATCTAAGTTTATCTCAAATGATGTTAAATCCTGCACTCCCTCCCCTGGAAATCCAGCTAACGTCATTTTACAAAAGACTTGTACCTTGACTAATTATTTCCTAATTTTACTCCTAAATTATCACTCTCTGGAGGAAATATGACGTTTCTGCTGTTTTCTCCCAAAAGCAAATTTCTCCATGGAGCAGAAAGTTCCTCAGGAAAATCATCTTGCTCTATCACCATTTCTGCAGAATCTGGAAGAGAATAGAAGACCTAAAAGAATACTGGTATATGCCAGAAACACCAAATACCTCTTCCTGATGCTTTGCTAACTTTGTTGCTGACTCTTAACCTGAAGCTTTGAATCAGAAAATCAATAAGGTCGCTGAAACACATGTATAATCTTTATAGCCACTGTTAGCAGCAACAGCTGGACTCTCCAAAACAATTCTTTGCCCTCAGAATCATTAAAGAATTTAAATTATTTGCCCATATTTTAAAGGATTTATTTTCCAACGTACTAAAACAAGTTTTGACTCATAGAGAATGGGGAAAGTGCTTGGCTGAGCAGCATGAGGCCAACATATATTATCTGAAGACCTGCATCAAAACAAATGGAAGGAACAGCCACAGTCAGATTCAGGCTAAGACTTCTCTTTACCTGAGCTTTTGTACACTATCTGAAATGATTAGTTTAAGCATTGCCTAAGATCTTGGAGTAGCTTTGTAAAACCCAGCCATCAGCTGTCTTTAAGGTGAGCTCAAACTGGGAACACAAAGTCCCAGGCTGTATTCACAGACCTGGAATTGTTTCATTCTTGAACATGGGAACAACATTTAGTTTGGGGTTTAGCACTGGCCTAACTTCATTGTTTCTGGAATCAGTGGGAGCATCATGGACAGCTTTAAAAAGTTCTATAGGACCGCAGGAAAATATTCAAGGGATGGCTGTACAACCTTCCACAGGCAGATATAAGCTTACTCTGCCAAGGTATAAGCTGACTCTTGGACAAAATAACTCAGTGCAGAGTCAGTATGTGCAGACTCTCAGACGACTTAGCTCAGTTTCAGAAACATGATGAGGAGACCTACAGGGCTTCTACTTTGCTAAGAGTACAGTCAGAGCAAGCTTACACTTGTCTGGAAATCCTACAGAGACTGCTCCAAGAGAGGATGCGGTCATACCTGAAAACCTATGCAGTTGCACCTGCAAAACTTTATTCTTTCTCCCCAAAATATAGCTGTAGTGGCAGAAACATAATTCTGATTTTTCATGGTAAAGGCACTGATGAACTCACAAGTGATGCTAGAAGAGCTCATGAATCAGTTATCAGTCCTATAAAATGCATGCATTTATGCACCACAAGTGTTCCCAGCAATTCTAATAGAAATTTCAGTGTGTTTGTGGAACATGCCTGCTTCAGAACTGAGGAGCAAAGAGCCTGTCACAATGTCACGTGTAGCCATTTTTCCCCTTTTTTTCTTTTTTTTTCCTTCCAGTCTTCAATAATTTCAACAGAAGATGATAAAGTATTTTTATCATTAGCAAAAAATCCTAACTAAGACAATAGGAAAAGAACAAAACTGAAAGACCAAGTACACTTGAGGCTGAATTTCACGAAAAAGCAATAAATTTCCTGGTTCAAGAAAAAAAAATATATGTGTAATAGGTATTTAGGAGTAGATGGGCCTAAGCAGGATTAAAAGCAGAGAAAACTTAATAGAAAACTTACATGTTTTTATAAAAAATAGTGTGAAAACTAACTCATTTTAACATGTTCTTGGTCTGAACTGGGCTCAGATTCTTTCATCAACAATTCAGTCTGAACCCAACACCTGCATGTGAGCCCTTGGTTAAGGTCAAATACCTATATTACACTGCCCTTCAAGCAATATTGAATCAGTAAAGTATCTTTTCAGCTACAGTTATATTAGATATAGCTATTGACTTCCTTCTTTTTTATTGCACTATAAAACACGCTGTAGTGAAAATAAAGGTTTACTTTGCAACAGAGAATTCACAGACATCTATTACTGCTGACTTCTCAAATCCTTGGATGTGTGTCTTGCTGTCTGTGTTGATTGAGATATTCTGAAAACCAATTAACTGTCCTTCAACCACCGTCTGACTGCTGTAATTAGTGCAGTGTGTTTCATGTATTTGTGTAGAGTAGATGCAGAAATATTTGTCTGTGTCCCTTTGTGTATAACCAAACTATTAATAAAAGGTTAGGTTTCTTTCTTTCCTGTTTTCAAAAAACAGACAGAAAGCTGCCATCCTCACAGAGGCTCTGGGAGTTGGCTGCCTCTTTTTGATTTTAAAGATAATAGTGTCTCATCTTGATTCATCCCGCTCTAACAACTGAAGATCCAAGTGTTCTTTTGCCAAATACTGAGGTAGCTTTGAGACTGATGTAGCATCAGGAAAGAGCAATTATATTCACTTTTATAAGCCTCAGGTGGAAGGTTTGACAAAGGAAATGCTGTAAGATCCTCAAGCAAATAATCAGTAGCAAAAACAGGTTCAGTTTTTTAAATTCCTAAAGTGTTCCACAAAAGAAATCATCTAAGACATTTTAAAGTGTTATTTTTCAAATGCCTGAAAGATGTCTAAAGTGCAGAAAGATCCTTTTTACACTCAGTCATCTCATCTCAGGTTTCCCTATTCCAATACTGTAATGCAAACTCCCATGAGAATATCTCTGGTCAAATTAAAAAAAACCCTCCCAATTAGTAAAACTAGCACTATTACCAAGGGGACATACAAGAAAGAAAGAAAGATGTTCCACAGTATTCAGCTTCTGAAAGTGTTCAAACACAGGCAGTTTAGATAAACCCATGTTTTAACCACAGGCATTTTGCTTGCCTGGGTGCTGCAGATCCAGGCAGCACCTCAGATTGCTGTGAAAATAGACATTTACAGTATTAGTGTTCCTAGTCCACAGATGGCTTGGACTATCTACCTACCAGGAGGGAGCCTATAGGCTTTTGTGTCACATATTGATGATTCCTGTCAGGGAACGAAGAATCAAATTTGCTTCTCTGCTGAGTCATATCTGCTGAGGTCTGTCCTCAAAGTACAAGTAGTCTCCCAATACTCGTATAGTCTCTAGGGCCACTGAAGAGCCCGGAATATTTATGCAGAGATCCAGGCCTCATTGCAGAAGACCTCCTAATTAAAGGAAAGCAAACAGCATGGGAAGTGGGAAACCTGAAACAAGCAGGGGTAAAGATAAGACACGTAAGCAGAGCAAATAACACAACAACAGCAAATGTCTGCTATTAGTTCCACAGCCAAACCCCAAGCTTATTTTATTTTTATCTCTTTCTTTGAGGATTAGAGGATGTCCAGAGAAATAATCGAAAAGTAAGTGAGGAGGATAAGATGGAGGAAGACTTGGAAGAAATTTCATGCTGGAACCACAAATCCAGAATGTAGCTACCCCTTTATGATATGGCCAAGCCCATCAGGAATCACAGCAAACACCGCTGAGGGTCACAGTAGTCCCAAAAGCTGCAGTGACACAGTTTGGGTAGGGAGGGAGAAGATAAGAGTGGGGCTTTTGAATTAAGAGCTAAAGGAATGCATGGGTCCAAATCTCAAATCTTTGTCTCAATAACTTGTGAATGAATCAGACAGGTTCACTGATTTCCCTTTTTGTCCTTCAGACTGTCTTAAATCAGACAGGCATCTCTTTTTCATGTGTGTGTGTGCTGGTAAACACAGCAGCTCTTCCACTACTCCAAAAATTATATAATTTTACCTTGTAACAAGTATGAATTTACATAGTAAACTATCAAAGTTAAACCAGGCAGAGTAAGTCATCCTTCACACACTATCACTCATCTATTGAAGTGGTTGGGACCAGACAGGATCTGTGCCCTGGTGAGGGCCAGGTATGAGAGGTACTACTACCTGCTGCCAATAAATCCCTCCATCCTCACAGTGGGCTGTAGATGCAAAACACTTTCCTGCTGGATTGTGCTCCAGAGAGAAAGTGTTTGTCTGAGAGGGGAATCAACACCGTGAAACTAGACTGCTACTTGCATTTTGACAAGGTTTTGAGAACCTCATTGTATGGGGAAATTATAGTCTGCCGAAACAAAAACAGTGAGGAGAGAGGAAGAGAAATGCCCAAGATGACATATATTATGATTCTTCTGCAGGTGAGTTTGCCATTTTAGCCTGTCACAATTTGCATCTACATTTGCATTTTAATTGTTCTGTGAAAACTTTTGCATTGGAACAAATCCAGAAGGAGCACACATGAAACATGCATCGACACACAGATACAGGTCTTGGATTGATGCCTGATCTTCTCCAATGGAAGAGCTTGCTGTAGGCAGTCTCAAAAATGAAACCGTTTCTCCATTCACCTCAAGTGAGTCAAGAGAAGCCTTGTGGTAGGAACAGCAGACAAGCATTTGTCTGTTCAGGAAACCAAACAACTATATCTATCAAAGATATCTAAACATGGATTTGGGGGCCTTATTCTGGTATCCACCTTTAAAAGTACATGATTACATATTTCCAGTTGAACCATAGGAATGCCAAAAGGCTCCAAAGTAGATCAGCAACCTCTCCTGCCAAGCACTGTGTTAACAGGAGAGCCTTGCCTCAAAGAGTTGACAAGACAGGGAAAGGAAATAATCACCATCTTGTTTTTCTGGCATGAAACTGAGACCCAAGGCCAAACAGAAGAGCTGACAATTGAAACAAGATTGCTTATTAAAAAGAAATGCCAGACCAACAACTTAAATCAAGGCACTCTCCTTCACTGAACATGAACTCACTGATTATCACCTCAAATTCATGCTCAATTTCCATTCCTCATCCAAAAAAGCTGCTTTCAATGCAGTTTATGCAGGCGAATTATCAGAGTTGAGGCTGGAAGTGAAAACCCTGTCTCTTTTGTCTCAGCTTCCTCCTAGAGAGCTGGTTCCTTTGCCTCTCTACCAAGAGACACTCTCCCCATAGAAACAGCACCAAAAATACAAACCACTATGATTAAGAGATGTTTTTGCAAAGGAAATACTTCACTGCATGCAGCCTGGTTGCAGTGTTCAGTCCACAGCTATGGCACTTACTATGGGGAGCAGCATCCTGGAGATTAGTTTTGCCTCACAAGCCAGACCACAGTGGCAGTAAGTCAAGCTGGATCCACTCTGCTCAATAGAAATTACATCTAGTCTGAGTATGGGAGGATTGAGACCCAGGGATGATAATGTTTTTTGCCTCAGTGAAACACTGTAGACTTGCAGTTTCCTTAGTGGCTATCAATTTAATTGCTGTCAAACATAAAGGGATGCTTTGCTAAGTCATAAACAGGTAAGAAACTCTGACTTACAGCTTCCTAATTCCCACACTGCAAAACAGTTCAAGGTAGGGGTGGTGTTTTAACAAAGAAAAAAAGAGGGTAACCTAGTTTATATTTGTGTCCCTATTCACCCGGATGGTCTTTTGCCATAGCAAGAAATAATTCCTGAGACTCTTCACTCAGTAACAGAGATTTGTAAAACTTTCTCAATTAAGAGGAATGCTCTTTAAAAAACACCAAGCCTCATTTAAAAAAAAACAAGTCTAGGTGAGATGGGTTTGCTTTTTAACTCAGGTTCCTTATTGAATTGGATGAGAAGTAATCAAACAAATGGTTAAACTTGCAAAACCAAACTGGAGACATCCTTCACAAAGAGCAGGGTGGGAAGACCCAACAGGGAGGTAGCTTCATTTGGCTCAGCACTTTTCAGAGCAATTCATCTGATCATGCCCTCAGCAAAAGAAGTGGGAGGATTTTTTTTTTAAATGCCTGTGGGACCTATTTCTGAACTTGTATTCTTAACATACTTGAAAAACACTTGAGCCTTTAAAATACCGCCCAGACAGAATGAAGAAGTCAAAATAAAGTAACTATGGACAGAGAACAATATTGCCCCCAATAACAAGTCTCTTACCTTCCTTTAGAAAAAGAAAGAATAGGGCAAGGGGAGAGAAATTTTGGAAAAATTAAGATTTTATAACTCAGAGCTGCATTATCAGCCAGAAAGAACTACAGAAATTAAGACACTCAGCATTGTCTTGACTCTGCTCCTCTGTGTATCCCTAAATAAGATATCTCTTTCTTGACTTCTTAATTAGCACCTCCTAATCAGTGTACTTGCAGAAAAACTGTGTGTCTACTGCATCTCCCTAACCTCCACAGCAGGAGGTAAAGGGTTAAATGATATAGGACACACTCTCCTTTTTTTATATGATAACTAAGAGCTGCAATATAATTGCCTGATTGCTCTATTTCATTAAGGCTCCTTTTCCCTTCTACTTCAAAAGGTTAATGCCACTCATATTTCCTTTCTTTATTGTCTGGCTTCACATAATGCCATGGGACAAGACAAAATAAGCAGTTGCCTCAACAAACTATAATTCATCCCAGCAGAACAACGACCGGCCGTAACTCAGTCTATTTTTAAATCCAACAAGTAATGAAAATCACTAAAAATAATACATTTCCTAGAGCCAAGACAATAGGCCTAAAATGTGTAATAATTAGCGCTCTGGCCCAAGTGCTTCAGGCTTTAAACTGTTTTAAGACTGCAAGATCTGTTCTTAGCAATCGGCCCAGTCCATTGGTACCTACTTAATAACTTTATTATTAACACACTTTTCTTGTACCACCTATGTTTAACCACAAGCTGAAAGCACCACATGACTGCAAAAAAAATCTCTGTCTCCTTACTTGTTCCCCCTAGTTCAGGACACTCAGAGGTAACATAAATTAATTCATTGTCTAAAAAGGGAAAGCCTGGCAAAAAAAGAAAAGACAAGGAGACTGTTTTGACACAGTTTGATACATAGCCATATTTATATGTACCAAAGAAAGCAGGCTGTGGGTCAAAATATATATAAAAAGCTTCCACCCAGGCCAGCTGCCTCCCCTCAGAGATATGAAGTGACACACAGACACTGATCTCCACTCCTTCTCTTTTACAGTAGCATTCAGTGATCTTCAGCAAGACCTTCTGTGCTGCGTAAGTTCAACCATGTGTGTAAGGGGATAATAAATACACAAAAAATATTCTGAATGATCCATGAGAGCCTGCCAAAAAAAGTCTGCTCCTTCAGCAGTGCTTTTTCTTAATCTGCATACGATTGTCCTTTCATTATTAGCTCACACAATGCTTCGATATCTGCAAAATTTTTTGTACCCAATTTTGCACCTTCAGAAATGGTACTTTGAGGATGAATGCATCATTTGGAATAAACATGCTCTTAAATAAAACAGACATTTTTCTTAGGGCATTTAAGTGATTCTCAGTGTCACTGCAATTGACTTGGTCTAAAAAATTATAGAATCATAGAATAGTTTAGGTTGGAAAGCATCTTTTAAGATCAGTGAATCCAACCTTTAACCCAGCACTCCCAAGTAATCACTAAACTGTGTCCCCAATTGCAACATCTACATGTTTTTTAAATCCCTCCAGGAGTAGTGACCTAGCCACTTCCCTGGGCAGGCTGTTCCAATGCTTGATAATGCTTTTGGTGAGGAAATTTTTCCTAATATCCAGTAAGAACCTTCCCTGGTGCAAAATGAGACATTCTTTCTTGTCCTGTCACATATCACTTGGGAGAAGAGACTGACCCCCATCTGGCTACAACCTCCTTTCAGGGAGTTGTAAAGGGCAATAAAGGCCCACCCTGAGCCTCCTTTTCTCCAGGCTAAACAACAGCCACTCCTCATAAGGTTTGTGTCTGAGTCTTCACTAGCTCAGTTGCTCTTCTCTGGACACAGTCCAGCACTTCAAAATATTTCTAGTAGTGAGGGCCCCAAAACTGGACACAGCACTCAAGGTGTGGCCTCACCAGTCTTGAGTATAAGGGGACAGTCACTGCCCTGGTCCTGCTGGCCACACTCTTTTTGATACCACCCAGGTCTTCGTGGCTACCTGGGCACAATCTGGCTCATGTTCAATCAGCACTCACAGGTTCTTTTCTGCTGGGCAAAAAATATTGGTGCTGATATTGAGCCCTGGGGAACATCACTTGTGGCTGGCCATCAGCTGGACCATTCACCACCCAACCAGCCAGCCAGTGAACAGTGCACTTGCCCAAGCCTGGAGCAGCCAAGGTCTCCAGAACAATGCCATGGGAAATAGTCAAAGGCTTTACTAAGTCCAGGTAGACAAGATCCTTTACCTCACCCAAAAAGTGGATCATAGAAGAATATGTTGATCAAGCAGGACCTGCCTTCAAGACCCCATGCTGGCAGAGCTGATCCCCTGCTTGTCCTGCACGTGCTGTATGATGGCACCCAAGCTTCCATAACTGGCACCAAGGCCAGGCTGACAGGCCTGTAGTTTTCCAGATTTTCCTTCCTGCCCTTCTTGTAAGTAGATGCCACATTGTCAAACTCCAGCCTTCTGGGACGTCCTGCTTAACCAGGACTGCTGGTAAATGGAGAGCAGTTTGTTGAGCTCTTCCAACAACCTCCTGGACTATTTTCTCTACACTATGCTGTATTTCTAGAAGATAACTACTAAATTGAAGGCCACCACAAGAGCAAGACCCAGCAATTGTGAAGCTTCTCCCAGCTGCTTAAAGAATATCTTGTCTACCTCTCATTCTGGTTGGGTGATCTATAACAGATTCCTACCACAATATCTGCCTGTTTCTGTGATTTTTATTCATAAGCACTCCATCTTTTAATCACAATTGTTAAGCTCAGACAGTCAAAACACCCCAAAACAAATAGGGCTATCCCACTGCATCTCTTTTCTCCCCTGTCCCTTCTGAAGAGTTAATAGCCATCCACTGCAGCATTCCAGTTGTGTGAGTCATTCCAGCATGCTGAGGTCTTGTTCAGCCAAGGGAAGGGGAGACAGGGGAAACCTCATTGTGGTCTGCAGCTTCCTTACCTAATCTCTTCTCTCTCGTGACCAGTGATAGGACCAAGGCAATGGCCTGAAATTGTGTCAGGAGAGGTTTAGTTTGATTATGGAACCCCAGGGATGTGGTCACAGCACTAAGCCTGCCAGAGAAGGGTTTGGATGCTGATCTCAGGCATACAGTGTGATCCTTGTGCTCTCCTGTGCAGGGGCTGGAGTGGGACTTGATCCTTTTGGCCCCCTTCCTAGTCAGGATATGCTATGGTTCTAAAGTTCTATGTTTCTGTGATGGCAGCTATGTCACGATTTTTCAGCTATGCAATGGCTTCCAGCTCCTGTTTGTTTTCCATGCTGTGTGCATTGGTATAGGTGCACTTCAGTTGGGCTGTTGATCCCACCACTTTTTGGACTGGACAAGACCTAATTTCTACCTGACTGTTCTCAGGTTCTTATGTGGTTATTAACATACCAATAAACCTTTTATCTTTCCTACTGCATGTGTTTCCATCCCTTACCACCACTGAGACAGCAAGCTGAAGGACCTTGCTAAGCACACTGTTCTTCAAATATTGGCATAGTGCCCTCATGCTCACCTCTAGTAAGCCTGGTTTTTTCCCTTCTCCCCTTCAAATCTAGTTTAATGCACTTTTGACCAGCCCTGCTATCTCCTGTGCAAATATCCTTCAAGGCAGATGTACCCCATCTGTTGCCAGCAGGCCTGGTGTTGTCTATACCAACTCACAATCAAAAATCTGCAAATTTTGCCAGTGAAACCAGGCTTGGAGCTAAGTACTGGTCTGCAGGGTCCTCCTCTTCCCTCCCTTATCATTTCCTGCAACTGGAAGGCTAGAGGATAACACTACTTCTGCTTCTGATCTTTAATCCAGTCATCCCAAGGCAATGAAGTCTCTCTTGACTGACCCTGGACATCTTGTTGCCACTTCATTGCCTACTTAAAAAGAACAGTAATTGTCAATAATTAGAAGGCTTTACCAGGGCAGGACTATTTCTGCTTCTCTTCATATCTTTAACTCATCTTGCAGGGAGGCAGCAGACTTCCCTCAGAAGTGGATCCAGTTTGCATTTTGGGCATTCTGTTCCCTTCAGAAGGGAGTCTCCTATGAAAATCACCTGTCATTTTTCTTTATGGAATCAGTTTTGATAGGGGGTGTGGGCCAAATTAACCTTGGCAATAAATCCATGCTAGATGAACTATCATCTCTTTTGTTTGGTTCCACGGACCATTTCATGCTAACTTTTGCTTTGTTGAACAAACAGAATGAATTCTATTCAAACTTCATAGGCTGAGTTAGTTAAGGAGAGAAAGCATTGAAAAGGCCTGACATAGACTTAAAACCCAGCTCATTACCTGCTTTGTCATTCTCACCTGGCTATTCTTTATAGCCCAGGATAGCTGAGAATCTCCACCCCAAGTGCCTCTGTGCTCAAAACTGTGCAGAAACGGGAAATTATCCCTGCCCCAGCCTAGCAAATCTCAAGCAGGAATTTCAACTGCATTGAAAAAACCACACTCTTTCACACTTAAGAGTTACTTTTGGCTGTCAGAATCTGTCTGAAGGCTGGTGACAGGAGCACCTTTATGCATGCAAAACACCCACTGAGGTGGAGCCTTGTCTGTGTGAGAGCATTAACATCAAGTCCATTTAGAGAATAACCTTGATACAGAAAAATAAGAGCAGGTCAGAAATCAACACCGTTCTCTTTCAGTGTATCATGCCAACAACATTCATTTCAGCCCACTGGTTTGTGCCTCCCATCACATAGAGCTCCATCAGTCTTATATGTGGCAGGGACATCACCGTTGCTGTGACACCATGACACCACTTCACACTGGTCAGCTTTAGTCCTCACTTCCCTCACTCCTACCCAGTGTAGAAGCAGAATAAAAATATTGCTCCCTCAAATTACAACTGCTGGCATGCTCAGACCAAAACAAGACCCAAGAGCTCAAAGTCTCTTAAATTTTGGGCTCCCAAGTATTAGCACAGTGAGCATCAAAAATCTTAATCTTTATGAGAATCTGGGCTTGCTCCACTCACCCAAAATATTTCTTCAGCAGGTCTGGACATTGAACCTGTCTCTGCTGAGCCCCAGCCAGCCCTCCAGCTACAACCCAGACATATATTTTGAAGCTTGCATTTGTATAGAGGTGTCTATGAGCTTAGGAGCAATTTGTATCCAGATTATTACAAAACATCCCCAAAGCTTCATACAAATGAATTAAAGGTTCTTCCTTATCTGAGCTCAACTTCAGCTGCTGGGCTTTAATGCTCAATCTTTAGGCACCAGTTGAATTCTCAACCCTTTTCAACATACTGCCATGAAACCCTGACATTAAGGCTTTGGCCATGTTTGGACCCCCCAACCACTACATTGGAACTTCATCACGTCAACCTTTAGAGGCCACTGAGGAAGCCTGCAAGTAAGACTGAGACAAAATATTCCCTTCTCCTCACAGCGTGTTCTCTGCTGTGTCCATGTGAGCTGAGAAAGGTGAGGAAACAGCTGATGCCAACTTCGGCTCTCCTACACTTGATCTCTTCGCACCTGCTTCAGAACCAACTGTGGAAATGAGACCAAACGTGATTCCTAGAGAAGAAACAGAGGAGAGAAGATGGTGTGGGGAACTTCCTCACTGAAGATATACAAGAACAACCTGGACACAATCCTGTGCCATGTGCTCTAGGAAGACCCTGCCTGAGCAGAGAGGTTTGACCAGATGATCCCACCAGTGGTCTTTCCCAACCTTACCCATTATGTGATCCTGGGATTCTGTAAACCAGCTGCTTTCTGGGAAGTACAACATGGGTGTCCTTTCTGCAGCTTCATTGGTACAATAGAGAGAACAGGCAGCTCAGGAGCTCTGGTAGGGTAAGGATTGCCTTCAGATGGAAAATAAGTCAGCATGCCCTCAGAATGCAATAAAGAGCCCTGAAGATTTCATGGAATAGTGGGATAAAAAGAATCCAAGGAGGACAGGGCAAAGTGCTGAGTAGTAGTTCATTACCTTGATTACCTTGAACACTTGGCAAGGTAGGTCCCAGGAAAGAAATAGAGTTTTTTACTCACCTGAAGTGACAGAACTGAAACTATTTAAAGAATTCAAGAGGCTGTTAACCCAAAATGACATTGAAAATGTTCCTCTCTTCCCAAAATTCACCTACAGAAATGTGACAATTCTTGGTCTATCCACATATAAACTTTCCAGAAAAAGAAAGACTCATAATAAATATTGCTTCTGTGAATACCAAATTTGTATTTCAGCAAGTGTAGTATCAAGCAATTCAATATCCAGGTCCTCTGCTTGAGCTGGACCTTTGGGATTGACACAGGAGCCTTGCTGGTTTATGATTTGTAGGTTGAAATTAAAAATGACAAGATAATAGTCTATATTTTTCCAGATGTAAGCAGGGCTACTCAAGCACACAGTAAAAGGGGTTTTGCCATTTAGATGAGATTTGTAGTCATTAAGACTTCATGCTTGTGTTCTTCCTACAGCAAACCTCATCTTGATAAAAAAGGATTTTTAGACCAGTGAGTGCCAAGCCAATGATTTCCTCTGTGTGGAGCTGTATAAACAAGATGTATGGAGTGATGAGACAGAGTTTGAGTATCTTGAGACTGCCTGAGTACTGCTATTTGATTGTTTTTAACCTTTCAAGCTTTTGTGTTTGTCCAGTGACAAATGGTTGCCTTTCAATATTTTTGGCTTTTGGATCAAAAATGCCAAGTAAACATATTTTTGATAGAATACATTTAGAGATGAACATAGATTGTTCTGCTTTTTTATTATTTGTCTTTGATGATCTGCAACCTTAAGAAAATAATCCTCTCCACACTTGAATCTCAGACCTGGCTTTTCTCGTGTTTACAGTTTGGTTAAATAGTTAACTGAGCACTGAAAAAGAAAAGATAAAGAACAAGGTGAAAAGGGAAAAAGAAGCAGTAATCACAACTCTTCCTTTATGACATCCCATAACTATTTTTTCAATAACAATGAAAAATAGAAATGATGTAATTTTTAGGAAGTTTGTCCAGGAAGCTGAAAAAATAAGGCTTAATTCCTGTGTGACCTTGGCCAGTTATTTAGGGCCATGTTCAGGCCATGCACCAGAAGGGCCTCAAATTAAGCATCATGGACCTGTGACATCCAAGCAGTTCAAGCCACTTCTGTGTGCCAAGGAAGGGAAGAAGCAGACACATCACCTGGGTTAGGCAGCTGGAGCCACAACGGGGAGCAGTGGGACAGTGCACCCACCTTGGGCATTGTGATTTCTCCTGGCGACCTAGGCTGGAGCTGAGGTGTAGCAGTGACAATGTGACACCTCCTTTCCTTCAACACCGACAAAACACCTTTCCTATCTCACTTAGGTATTATAAAAATTAACGTTCTGGTGGTTTGGTGACTGGGTGCCAGTGACAAAGGTCAGGTAAACACTTGGGCTGTAAGCTGAGGCAGTATCTTTCATTAGACCAACCGCAAGAGATAACGAAGGACCTGTACAGATAGCAGGGTATGGGACCATAAAGATCCCAGTGCCTCCCATACTCCGTTTGTTTTCATGTTCAGGAGGGGAATCGCAGATACTACTGGATGGTGAGGAAGTGGCAAACAAAAGAAAATGTACGTTTTGCCACATGCTATCCATCTTGTGCCCCCTGCTCCTTGTGAAAACAATCTAAAATCTAAATTTAAACTAAATTTCTCAAGGGAAAGGGGCACCTATCCACCTCTGTCCTGCCAGTGAGATGCCAACACCTGTAATGGGTGCTTGGAACAGTGCAAAGGCATTCCAGATACTCCAGCCAACGCGCTAGCTTTATCTGGGGCCCAGCTCAGATGCCTGTACAGAAACACACGTAGTATGGAGAACAAACAAGAGGAACTAGAGATTTGCACATGCCTGGGTGGATATGATATCACTGGGATCATGGAGACAAGGTGGCATGGCTCCAACGACTGGAGCACTGCAACGAAAAGGTTTTAGGAAAGACAGGTAGGCATATGAGGAGAGGGTATAGCCCTCTACATCAATGACCAGCCAGAGGGTATGGAACTCTGCCTGGGGAAGGACAAAAAGCCAATCAAAAGCTTGTGGGTCAAGTTAAATGGAGGGCAAGTACAGGAGATGTCACATTGGGTGTCTGCTACAAGCCACCCCATCAGGAGGATGGTGTTGATGAAATCCTCTATAGACAGTTAGGAGCAGCCTCACACCTGCAAGCCCTGGTCCTCATTGAGGATTTCAACCATGGGGATATCTGTTGGAGGGACAAGAGCAGGACATGAGCAATCTCCAGGCTTCCTTGAATGTGTCAATGACAACTTCCTTATACAAGTGATTGAGGAGCCACCAAGGAACTGTGCCATGCTGGACCTTCTGCTCACCAACAGGGAGCAGCTGATGGGGAATGTAATGCTCCAAGGCAGCCTTGGCTGCTGTGACCATGAGATGGTGGAGTTTGAGGTCCTCAGGATGATGAGCAAGCAGTGAGGTCATTTGCCCTGGACCTCAGGAGAGCAGACTTCGGCCTCTACATGGACATAGTCAGTTGAGCTCCATAGGATAGAGCCCTGGAGGACACAGGTCCACGAATGTTGCCTGATATTCAAGGATGACCTCCTCCAATCTCAGGCATGGTATATCCCAACAAGGAAGATATCTGGCACAATCTCCATGGATGGATAAGGAGCTGCTGAGCAATTTCAGACCAAAAAAAGAAGCTTTCAAAGGCAGAAAAGATGACAGGTGACGTGGGAGGAATACAGGGAAATTGTACAGGAAGTTAGAGATAAGGTCAGGAAAACCAAAGCCTAGTTAGAATTGAGTCTGGCCTCCATAGAGGCCTCCATGTTTTGCAAACAAAATGAAAGCTAGATTGCGTGGATCTTCTCCAGATGGAAATGGGAGATCTGGATATGCTGAACAAAGAAAAGGTTGAGATTCTCGGTGACAGCTATGCCTCACTCTTCAAATGCCCTAGCCATGGGAAAGGCAAATGCAGGGACTAGGAGAATGAAGACCCTAAGTCCTCTGCAGGAGAGGATCAGGTTTAAGATAATCTGAATCTGTGCACAAGTCCATGGAACCTGGTTGAGAGTCCTGAGAGAGATGGCAGATGAAGTTTCCAGCTGAAAAATCCTGGCAGTCAAGTGAAGTTCCCAATGACTGAAAAGAAGGAAATACAAAATCTTTGTCAGCACTGTGGACAGTGGAATTCAGTTCAGTCTCAGCAGGTTCACTGATGGCACCAAGCTGTGTTGGGCAGTCAACATGCTGGAGGGAAGGGATGCCATCCAAGGTCCATCCAGGGGGACATTGACTGGCTTGAGACAGGAGGCAGTGCAAACCTCATGAAGTTCAACAAAACAAAGTTCCTACACCTGTGTTATGGCAATCCCAGGCACACCTACAGGCTGGGCAGAGAAGTGATTGAGGGTAACCCTGTGGAGAAAGACTTGGGAGTGATGGTTGATGAAAAACCCATCCTGAATGGCATAGAGTGTTCACAGCCCCGAAAGCCAAACAAATCCTGGGTTGCCGCAAAAGGACCGTGGGCAGCAGGCTGAGGGACACGATTCTCCTCCTCCACTCTGCTCTCATGAGACATCACCTTGGTGTCCCCAACATAAGAAGGACATGGAACTCTTGGACCAAGTCCAGAGGATGCCAAAAAGTTGACAAGGACTGGAGCACCTCCCCTTCAAAGACAGGCTGAGAAAGTTGAGGCTGTTTGACCTGGGGAAAAGAAGGTTGTGTGGAGACCTCAGAGCAGCCTTCAGTATCTGAAGGGGGCCTGGAGGGAAGTTGGAGAAGGGCTCTTCATCAGGAGCTGTAATGATAGGACAAGGAGTAATGGATACAAACTGAAAGAGGGGAAATTTAGGCTGAATATTAGGGAGATGTTCTTTACTGTGAGGGTGGTGAGACACTGGAACAGGTTGCCCAAGGAGATTGTGAATGCCCCAACCCTGGAAATGTTCAAGGTCACATTGGATAAGGCTTTGAGGAAACTGGTCTAGTAGGAGGTCTCCCTGACCATGACAAGAGGAGTTGGAGCTAAATGATCTTTAAGGTCTCTTCCAAACCTGAACATTCTATTATTCTGTGATTCTATGATTCTAATCGTCATTGGATGCTTCAAAAATTCGTTAAAAATCTCAAGAGAAATTAGCATTGTCACCTTGTAGAGTTAAAAATGTCCTCTTTACTTTTAGCTTTCCTGTTTGAAGTGTTTCTTAACCTCAGCAGCTCTAGAAGAGGTGACAAGCAACAAGTCTTCTCCATTAGATCCAACGCCAGAACTCTCTGGAGAGCTCACCACATGCAGCTGGATCATATTGATTGTTAGCTGGATCATTTGGTTATTGCAATTGCTCACACTTTAGTCCTAGGCTGCCTTTTAGCTGTGTGCAGCAGCAGTAAAAAGTCTCATTGTGCACTAAATCATCTCTATGACACATTTGTTATGTTTGGTGATGTACAGCCAGAGTGATTATCCACATAATATTCAGATTTCTCCCAAGCCCTTTACCTTACTCTCCAAAACAGATGTCAGAAGAGAGCTGCTCAGCCACCTTTCCCTGCATGGCCACTGAAGACCAGCAGCATGTATAGGATAAAATCCACCCACTGACTGCAGGGCTTTAATTCAATTTGTCCATTGTGACCCTTTCCCACAAAAGCTGTAATAACCAATTCTGCCTCCTTAAAAATGCAATAGTGGCTGGTGTATCCAGTGGAAACATCAGCCAAGAAAAAGCCTCAGAAGAGCATTAACCCATCCTTCCTCAGACCTAGCCATGCTGGCTGGTACCTGTGAGCTCCATGTCACATGGTGGAGAGCAGCTGCATTCCCCCATCAGCCACACCATTCCTGGTCCTGACCCTGTGTTGTTCAGCATCTGTCTGCAAGCATTTTACTTCTCATGTTTTTTCTGTGATAACAGTTTTCTCTTAAGCTCTCATCTGAAATGCTGAGCCTCTCTCAGGGTCAAAATTATGCCAGCATCATGCAGGATTTTGTCTGTCTGGAAAGCCTGAGATGCCCAACATCAATCCAACAGCTGTGCCAGGCACTGTAACAGGAAATGAGTCCTTGGCCTGATGAAGAGTCTGTTTGAATGCACAGGATAGGCAAAGGGATAAATGCAACAAGATAAAATCAACGTTCCCAGATTCTACAGCAAGGCAGCAGCCAAGCAGAGCCAGTCTCCTTCTTAGACTAAGACCTGACCCCTGGACCAGCCGACAGCAGTTCATAACCTAACATGGGGAAGGTGCTTTGGATCCCAAATAAGCCTGGCAAGAATGATTTGACAAGCACTAGAGAATATCGACAGAAGACATTTTTATGGAGCATTTGTTCACTTCAGCTGAGCAAACAGTTTGATTAGATTTTTCTCACACAGCAGATAAACAGCATTTTGTTCTGTCCTGTTCTGTATTTTGTGAATGATTCTTAGATGTGGTTACCCCAAAGTCATTCCTTAAATTGGAATGATTAAACACATCCAGGATATTTTTGCTCATAGTAAATGTCAAACTAAAGGCAAAAATAAAATTAAAATTATAATGTCATTTTGTCCTGGCTGCAAATTCAACCAGTTGGAATAATCTCACTGCCCATGAATACAACCATTTTTCTCTTCAGGCAGTCAAGGCAGATGTCTTGGTCTGCTTTCTTTATAAGCACAGAGGCAGAGGAACCTTGACAGTGCTGTTCACCATGGCCCCCAAAGCCCACAGCCTCTTCCATCGTGAGTCGTGGAGCACAGTGCTGTGAGTCCCTCGGGATATATCACTGATCAGAAAGATCAAATTGTACATAGCAGAACAAAATGAAAGAGATGTAATTCACTTCATGTGCAGCGTTGGCTCCCTGCACTTCCTCTCTTTGTGCCTCATTGAGCCTAAGGGAGAAAGGAATGAGGAAGTAAGTAGAGCAATTGCTGAGAGATAAAAGCATTGAGGCCAAAAATTAGGGAAAGTTTCAGACCTATGGAGATGACAAGCTTTTTCCCTTCATTGAATCAGGCCCTTCAGGATCACTTAGGAGGACAAGTAATCTCTGTTTGCAGTTGCGACTTCACAGCACTGAAAGGGAGAGGAGGACACTGACTGTTTCCTCTGAGATGCGCTCAGCCCTACATGGCAATAGCAGATCCTGTGTGTGAACAGTGAGACTGGGACAGCAGCATGGGCAGATGAACAAGAGGAAATCCCCCTCATGGGGAAGCTTGGGCACCCAGGAGTTTAATTTGCCTTCTTTACCTACAGGATTCAATGAAGAACAAGAACCATTCACTAATCATCCCCCTTCCCCCATTCACATGGATTTGGACGCAGTCTTCTGGCAGTAATGCAAGTTAAGCAGCAACTCTCCAATGAACCAGAATCCATAGAAAAGGCTATGTTAGTGTCAGATTTTCTGGAAGCTAGCTTTTGATATTTCCTCTAACCCAAAATTTAATGACGAATTACTTCTTTTATGTCAGCCCCATGTTCGGTGGTGCTAGCTGGCTGTGCAAGGCAGAGACAGATGTTTTTTATTATCTTGCCAGTACAAATTGACTCCCAGCCTGGCATTAAGAAAGTTGGCCTGAGGTTTTTAGCCATCAGATCAGTACTCAGAGACTGGATATGGCAGCAGTGTGCAAACAGTGCACATAAAATCCTTGGAAACAAGCTATTTTTATGAATGGTTAAGTTGCAAGATTCAGAGAAGAACTTCTAAGTTCTCTAATTCTTATGTTATAATAACACTGTAAGATTATAAATAACCTGCAATAGTTGTTTGGGGCTGTTTATCACATTTAGAAAGTGGGAGGAGGAGGAGGGAAAATAGTATCTCAACAAACATGTGCACAGTAATCCTGGCTTAGTTCTTGAAAGTTGCTGTCACTTTAGCTGCTCCAAGATGTATTCCAAGATATATGTTTGCTTTTAATCTTTAGCAAAGATTATGGAGAGTTAAAATGGGGAACCAAAAAGCAGTACAGATGGTCTGGGACACAAACACTCCTTTTATGTTTCTTGGAGCTGATACTTGTGTGTATCAGTGTGGGCTGAAATTAAAAAGAATAGTATTGGAATAACCACCTACTCAATACAAGAGACCTGACAATGAATTTGTATACCTGAAAGTTTGTTCAAGATTTGATTTCACAAATATATAAATTGGTGTAAGGACAGCACTTCCACTTAAAGACTGTCTCTCAGATACTTGGCCCAGCATAACTGCAACCATCATTTCTATTGCAGTAAGAGAGGTGGCTCTGATCATTAGAACATTTCACACTTTGCATGCTGAGTAGGATTTTTAGCCAGCAAAAGTCACATTTTTCTTTGTAACTCTTTCAAATATGTGTTCTTTTATTTTAAACAAATTTATTCTTCCTATCAGCTCCTTGATATTCAGAGACAGTTTAAGGCAGGACACTTAAAGACAGGTCAAAATCTGAACTTTTCCGCTGACATTTAAATATTAACTATAAAATTATTTCCATTTTTCAGATGCTCTCAGCAATTCAACTCACATTCAACTCATATTTCTCTCAGTACCTACTATATCATTGCATTAGTTAAAATACAAATGGTTCCCCATGTTACAAATCAGTAGCCCAGCAGCATACCTTGTTACACTGATGAAATGAGAAATTTTTGGCACCAACACTGACTGACAGCTGGCACACAGTAATCTATCATGGAAGCTGCAGCAAAAAGAATTCAGTCCAAAATACATGTTTGTGTGGTCATGATCTTATGTCAGTGAAACGAGTCAGTTTTACTCTATGGGAAAACACAGAGTCCTTACAGTGTCCCTTATTCTTCAGGCAGAATTGTCAGCATCTTCTGCTCCTGAAAGTTCCCATCACTTTATCATTTAAACACCAGGAACAACATCAGTGTTAGGGAGCAATGGACCTACACACAAAATAAGGTACATTGCTTAAAAATATGTCGAATAGTCATCCACCTTAAAGCTTTTAAAATTGTTTATTTCAATGAAATAAAGATCCCTTTCTTTGAAGACAGCCTAATGAAGACTTCAACTCAATATGCAGCTACAGGAAAGAAAATAAAAGGATTAAAAGAAATATTGACTAGACATTGCAAGCTTGTGGAATAGCATAGAGAGTACTGGAAGACACACAACGCATAATAAACCAATTGCTTAGCCATTCCTGGAACAGGGTATGCAGCATTTGTTACAGCACTTCAAAAGAGAACTCTGGAATTGTAGGGATCAAAGGAGGATAACAAAATACAGATTTGATAAAGACAGGGATTGCTTATCTTTAGGAGGGTAAATCAGAGGAGGACACGAGAAAAGTACCAAGTAATGAATAGTCTGCGAAAAATAGACAAAGAATTTCAGCTTTTTACCAGGGGTACATTTATGATAGAACAGTTCAGAAAGGTGGTCCAATATCTGCTGCAGCCCTAAAATGATTTATGGCCCTCTACTTCATATGCTTTTGGCCTATGAATATGGGTAGATACTCATATACCTCAGACATGAAAGAAAACTCAAAGCCAGGACATATTCTTCAATGAATAAGAGCATTCAAGTCACAAGAAACAGCACAGAATTAATCTGGAATTATATAGCAGCCTCTGCTCCAACTGCAGGCCATTTTCTATTTGTGAGGCATCAGGATGAAAATGAAATACTGCAAGATTATTTTGTGCCCTGTAGAATTGTTAGATATCATGTACAAGCATTGTTCCTTTTTTCATTAAAAAAGGCAGAACTACAAGATGCAGCCCCACGGTCACTGTGGAGTGTGTGGATCCCCTCCTTGCTCAAGAGCATCCTTCCTCAGAGTTGGGTATTCCACCACACAGGTGAGCATGTGTTCTCCTTCCCAGGAACTGAGTTCGTGGTTGAAAAAAATTCCATCACCTCTCAGTGGGGCAAAGCTCCTTCCAGTTTCCCACTTTATTGGGTAGAAGGGAGAGGCTCCTCAGAAGCCAATGCAGAGCAAAAATCCAAATCTAGACTTTTGAATTGATCGCTGGAGGTGATTCTTTTAAGAGGCATCTTAAGGAGATTTGCCTGGGAAGCTGGATGCCACAAGGGTGGTGAGACTCCACTCAATCTCTATACACTGCAAACATGTTCAGGGTAAATACTTATTAAATAACTTTCTTAAAACCTTCATAACAAGTTCTAGTTACCTTTGTACCTGAAATTGGGAATTTCAATCTGTAATTTGATAACAACTTTAAAAGCAGTACAATAAAGCTTTTACTTCAAGAAAGAAGTCTGGGTAATGATTAACAGGATTAATCCCACCAACATAAAACTAAACAACAGAATGCTATAAAGTCCTGTAGATGAACCCTCTTGAACAGAAATAAACTGAAAACAAACTTCCATTATTTAATTCTTCCCTTTTTTACAAATCTATAACACAAAAGTATTTCATATCAAGCCTGCAGAATAATTCAGGAATTGAACAACCAGAGATCAAACCAGACTACAACAATGTATGCAGAATTAAAACCAAAACTAACATAATGGCGAAGTCACAAAACCAAAAGTGGACAAGTGATGGATACATCTTTTTACATATATTTTTAGAGAGCAAATACTAATGGAGCAGAGGAATACCACTTACAGAACTGCAGACTTCTGTCTCCCCACAAAATACTTTATGGATTCATATGTGTTTGATGGATTTTGCCCATAACATGTGCATTCATTTATTCTTTCTCTATTAAAAATCTCCAATAAACAATATCCCCTGAGCTGATGAAAACAACCTAAAAGAAGCATGTTGTCACAGATGACAGTGAGACGGAATTGATCTAGACAGATTTATTCCCAGGTTTAGCAAGAAATTCACAATTACTGCAAAAAGAAAGAAGAGAAAAATTACTTTTGCTTGGGGCAGTTAATGGCTGCTGCACTATCCCTTGCCTCTTAATCACTTGCTGTGGTGAAGCAACAATCAATACAGTGTAAAAGAGATCACAAGAGGACCTGAGCCAGATCTCACTAAAATCAGTGGTAGGAAAAAAAGCCTGGGGAACCAGGGGAAGTTCTCTGGGAGCAAGAGTTCAAGACCTGCAGCTCAGGAGCTGAGACCAAGGTGACTTTGTACCCCAGTTGTACTCCTCACTTAAGACTGCTTCAGAGGATTGAGAGTCATCCTCAGGGAATGCATCCCAGTCAGGACAACATCCCCAGGCCACTGCAGAAGCACGATACTGCAAGTCTTGCTTCAGTCTTGCTCCATTGCACTGCTTCCCTGACTGCTCTCCCTGCACCAGGGCCCATAGAGAGCACTCAGAGGACAATGGGCATGCTGCCATGGTGCTTCCACAGAAGGGAGGAAAAGAGGCCAAAGCTGAGGCTTCTGAGACTCTGTACTGCTGGGTCTCAGGCCCAGAACAGCCGAGGTGGAGCAGACACAGAAGGCTTCACACTCTCCCAAGAGCATGAAGAGTTATAGGATGGAAGAGAGCTGATCCAGGACCATAGAGTAGGAGAACCACTCCAGAGGAGCTTCAGACATTATTTCTTTCTCATGGGATCTCTGTATAACCTAGTCACAATCATTTTGTACCTGTGCCTCATTTCTACAGAAAGTATACTACTGCATCACTGGCTTCAGACTGGAGGGATGGGAGAGGGGGTGACCACTAACTGTCCTAAACTCTGAGCTCCTAGGATTGTAATATGAGAAGAGTCTCAGATTCCATTAAAACTGCAGGTCAGATGCATATCAAATTTTGTCTTTATTATTTTATTGCAAATCAAATGTTTTTTTTAAAAAGAAGATTTTATTCCTAAAATTGTCACTAGGCAAAACTGAAGTATGTACTCTGGCTTCTCTCCAGGGATGATTACAAACCTGGATTTGCAATATAATTAAAAAATGAAATAATTACAAGGCTTAGACATGAAGAAAGGATTTTTAATGTTCCACACCCAGCTTTGCTCCTGATCCGTCAGTGACCTCAGGCAACAAACCAAAACCGGCTTAAACTCCATCGAAGTTTCACCTCTGGAGGCATCAAGTCAGAAGGAGTGTTCTTGTAAAGTCAGACTAAAGGTCCATCTAATTCAATACTGTTCTTGCAAGCACGGTTGGATGCCCAGGTGAAAGATGTAAAAACCCAGCAAGGATGTAAATTACATTTTGTTCTATACATCTCAGTCTCTGCCTGCTTGTGGTTCATGAACTTGCTCAGCAATGGAAATACCTTTGCATGTAATAACCCTCCATGCATCTTTCTTTCACAAATGTAGCTAATGATTTTTAAGCCTATGTAAACATTTGGTTCCCACAACCTCTTCTACCATTAGGCTTTTTAGGTGTTGTTAAAAGAGAAGCCAGTTCAGAGTTTTGATTACCCATATTGTCCAGTCTCTGTTTATTTTTCCATTTTACTCTTTGGTTCTAGTGTTTGCAATACCAAAAATGCATTTTGTCCTCATGAAGCTGCCTACACCACACAGAATGTTTTAATCTCTATTCCCTTCCTAAATATTTATCATAAACATCTTCAGTTTCTAGTCAACATTGAGTTGATTTTTTCATGGAGTTCCTGAGGTTTTTTTCTCCCAAATTTTTAATTATAATCCCAAGATTTCATTCCTGATGAGCAATGTCTACTCCACAGCCTGTTCTTGGTAAGTTTTTCTCCATATGTGTTACTTTATATTTGTTCTTTCTTGTTCAGTATCATGGGAATTTTCCTAAATTCTTTATTAAAAAGTTTTGATTTTACGACTTTAAATAGTTTAGTATCATGAGGAAACTTTGTCATCCTACTATTTACATCCTTTCCTAAACCAGCTATGAAGATACTGAACTGTGTTTGCTGACTGAGAATGTCTATGGGACACCAGTGGGGTTTTCCACCATTGACAAAACTGACAGCTTAATCCTCCCCTTTTTTCTTGTGCCTTTTAACCACTCTTTCATCTATGCAAGAACCTTTCCTTTTATCCTCTTGCAGCTCAGTTTCTTTAAGTCTTTGATGAGAAACCTTGTCAAGGGCCTTCTAGAAACCCAAATCTTGCCTGGATCTCCCTTGTCTGTGTGGTTATTGACTCCTTCAAAGGGTAGGTTTATGATGCACAACTCTATAAATGCCAAAGGGACTCTTCCTCAATAAATCATATTTCCCCACATGCCTACTAATGTTACACTTTACTATAGTTTCTACCATCTTAGCTAGTGTGGATGTTTGCTTTAATGGCCTGTAGTTTCCCGGGTTTTCCCTTACTCTTCCACTTTCCATTCCCCTGACACCAAAATAGTTTTATGCCCAAGGTTCAACTAATAACCAGTCACAAGATGTCAGACAGAGTCACAGAATCACAGAGTATCTCTGGTTGGAAGGGATCCATAAGTCATCAAGTTCAACTCCCTGCTCTTTGTAGTACTTAGAGCAGAGCTGATATATCTGGCCCAATTATTTCAGGTACCAAAAGCTTGGGAAAATCTTTAAAACCTCAAAATTCTATTGAGACTAAGGCATATCTAATGAATGAAGTTATTCCTCACATCCAACTCATTTCATTTCACCCGTCTCAGTAAGACAAATACTCATTTTTATGAGGAAAATCAAAACACCATGGGAAGAAGACATCCTCTTTTGAGGAGCAAAATTCGCATTGATTAATACAAACCCAGTTTTTAATGTGCTGAGCTCAAGTAAGAGACTGCAAGCCAGAGTAGCAAGAGCATGGCTGGCTCCTCCTGCTGTCATGGGGTCAATGACATACAGAGAAGGTGCAGATGTTGTAGGGAGGACAATAATTTCTTTAAATGACTACAGGACTCTTTTTCAGAAACCATCTTTCAGGTGGCCTAAGTGCTGAAAAAAAACAGTCTTTCGTGGCTTTTGCTGCTCAAAGAAAGACTTTGTGCCAGTCCTAATAGTGCATAAACTCCACAGTATAACCAGGGAATTGTTGTCGTTGTATTGCATGTACTGCACTTCCTAGAAATGTAACAGCACCTGCAGGAGGACAAAGTCTGGCAGGTTTGGGAAAAGCAGGAGAAAGAAGCACCTATATGAGGAACTCCATTCTCTGTGATTGTCCCTGGATCTGAAAGAGATGACAGTGCTCTACCTATACCATAAAGGCAGAAAAGACATTTCACTCCACTTCTACTCTGAGGTGATTTGTATGTAGTGTGCTATTGCTGTTTACTTTTACTAAAATGCCACTGATGGATACCCAGGGAAAGAAGCAGTTACAGTAACAGCTTTGCCTTCCAGCAGCATTTCAGCATCATTTATAAACCATCAAAGCTCAACATAAACCAGCTTTTTTTACACTTAATTTTCAGTCTCTCCATACACTTCAGGAACAGAATAGTTACCAGGACTCTACAAGCTGAGACCAGTAAATGGATAAACAGAAAGTAAAATATTTTTTTCCTAACAATGGCTTTTGGGTTTCTTCACAATGAAATACCAGTCTGCAAATTTTCTTGGAAGTTCTGATCTTCAGAAAAAAATAGGGTGAGGAGTTATTTCCAAATGTGATTCACAGAACAATTGAGAATTATGAAAACTATTTTCTAAATGGATCTGCTTACAAGTACTGATGAGAAGAGAACTACAAATCCAATGCCAGCTCACTCTATTGAAAATTAGGCTGGGACTGTATGTCTACAAGGCTGTTTCCTAGTGTGTTTAATGCATTTTGCTGCTTTCTGCTAAGACAGATAGCATACTAAACAGATCTGAGGCGTTCTTCACTGCAGTTCTGGAGCATTCTTTTTAATGGAGGGTATAATCTCATTACAAGCTCTGGTAATCATCTAGATTACAATCTTAATTGCCAAAGTAGGTAAAATAGATAAAACATATTTCATCTGTCCCCTCCACCTCCTCTTTTTTTTTTTTTTTTCAAGGTTCAGCAAATGAAGACTGGAATTTTTTTCTCTCTCTCATGAGCTTTTAAGCACCAGAAAGGTTTCTTTGTCTTTGTTATCCTCCACACAGATCCTCTGTGAGATTACATTTCAAACTTCAAATTTGTGATTATAAAGCCAGGTTCCTGTGGCAATCTTCCATCAGGCACTGAGAGCTCTCAGCATCTCACAGGAGGTGTTCAACACCATGTAGGATTCACTTCTCATTACACTGAGTCCCGGAGCACACCTCTTGGTGGTTCAAAAGGTACAGTCTCCTGAATAGAAATCTCATTAACTCCACCATCCTCCTAAGCCTGTAGTAACCTACACCATAGGCCATCTACATTTGCAAATAGCTGTATAAACACCCCTACATCAGCCTCAAATCACTCTGGGAAGGAACATGATGTCTTCTTGCTAAACTTAGTTTATGTATGAGTAAATGAAGGCAATAAGATGAAAGATGAGAAAGCCTTAATGTGAAGGGACAAGGAAATCTTGGTGTCCTGGCAGTTTGCTGCTACCATAACCCTGTTGATGTCCTTGAGAGGTCATGCATTTAAACAAGCATCCCAGGTCTTTATCTCACCACAGCTTCCAGCTGTGACCAGATCTGAAGCTGTGCCACATCAGCACTGAAATGAAGTGTTCACTCAGAAGGAGGAGCTGCTAAGAAAATACAGGTTCACAAGCCCATCAGAAAGCAGGAGGAGGAGGAGGAGGGTGTCTCTCCAGCCAAGCGCTGCAGTTCTGCAGCTTCTTCATTACAGTTCTTCCCAAGCAGCTCAAATCCCAGAGTAAATAGTGCCACTAATGATCAGCACTAAAATCTGATTTCCAAAATAAGTTCTTGGGAGACGTTTAGTATCTTGGTGATAGAGTTGCCCACTGCTGAGTTACTCCATCAGAAGAAAGGCCACTTGACAAGTTTTCTAAATCCTGTCATCAAACTGCTAAAAAATGTACTTCAAATAGCATTAGCCCAGACCATAATTTGCAGAGGATCTGGAAATCAGTTGCCTTTTACAGTCACATGGATGGAAATTGACCCTTTGAAACATTCTGGCTAAAGAGGCACTCAGGCAGAGAGATCTTGGGATTACATTTATTCCAGAGAAAAAAAGACACTGAAGTCAGCCACAACGAGTCCTCAACTTCCTTAATTTCTCTTGAGAAAATGGCTTAGCTCTGTTTTCATACATAAGGTCCAGCCATGGCCAGTGTTAAGAAACAGGTCTGGGGAAAGACCCTCTTTTTTGAGTCCCATTCCCTAGAAGAACTGAGCTTCCAGAACATTCTGTCCAGGGCAAGGGAAGGGCAGGGTAACCCATTTCTCCATTACAAGAGGCATGAAAAATTTGTATTCTTTCTCCACTTCACATTTATGATAAAACACAAGTGGCTCAGCTCCATTCTCAGACTAACCCAATGTGTGAACAACACTTTCATTCTGTCTGTAACCAGCTCATACAGAAATGTCTTTGCCCCTGATGTCCTATTCCAGAATCCCTTATAAAATCTGAACTCTTCATATTCACATTTGTATTCCTTCTGGATTCATGGGTGTATTAGCTGAAATGCTGGTGTCAGCACAGTTAAGAGATCAGAGCAAACTTGATACACTTAAATACTGCTCACCAAAAATTACATGATATATGAGATCCATTTACAGCTTTTTCACTTGTTTCTTCTTGCTGCAGCTAAAGCTGGGATTTGCACATGTAAATGACAAGCCATTCTGCTAGGAAGGTGTACCTTTACAATTATGTTTCAAAATTAAAAGGGAAAAAAAACAGTGAAATGCCTTTCAGCAGACAGAAACAATATCTCCCTTTGTAATTAAAATTTAAACAAAAGTGTTTCTAAAATGTACTTATTAAAGGGAACACTATACTTTTCATTGGTTCAAACATCAGCATAGAAAAGTATTTAAAATCTTAATAAGGAATTGTATCTCACAATTAAAGCTTGCATCACAACATCATCACAATTTTGACGATACTCCTGCTCAAGTTCAAAAGCACATATTGTGGATATATTTGAAGGGGAAATAATGTATGTTTTTCATAGACAATAATTCCCTCACATTTCCAAACTACAGTGGCAAGAGTTACAGACAGACATTTGGATGATTCTCACTTTTCTTTTAAGCTACTACATGGGTAAGACACTCTCTCTGTGGGACATTTATTGTTCATACTCTCTCATTTAGCAACAGGACAGGAAAGTTTGTATATTTTACAAGTCTGGACTTAAATTCTTTTTTGCCAGACTACAGATAAACCAAATTCCAGAAAATTATTTCCATTTGTGATTTTTCTTTTTCAGTCTGTGCTGGCTAGCCTGTCCTTCATGCAGCATACAAAGGTCAGGAGAAGGTACAGGCCTTGCAGTGCTGCAGGCTCTACAAGCACATTGTGAGTGAGAGCTCTGTGGCTCCAAAGGGCTTGCAGGGCTGAGGAGCCTATGCAGATCTGAAGTGCCATCTGCCACTTTCTTCTTGCAGTTAACTATTTACCATGTGACTTCTTATCCTCAGGGACTGGACATAGCTGAGATCCCCAAGGATTTCTGAGAACTTTCCATGTGGAGGCCAGCATCTTCTTACTTTATGTCTTCAAACAAAACTGGAAACTGTGCCTTAAGTTGAACTATTGTTATCCACATCTGTGTAATAAGTTGTTCCTAATGGTCCATTTCACCCTTGAATATATATTACTAGAATTCACTTTCAGTCTATGGCCAAACTGTACCTATAAGTGTCAGTCCCACAAAGAGGGGACTAAATTGTCTCACTACAGCAAGAACTGCAGAATTCCAGATGCAGATTTTCAGGAAACCACACTGTGCTCTGATGCCAGGAAACCTGTACAGAATGTATTCCCCACTTAGGAATCACATAGAAGGGTTGCAGACCTATCTTGCTCCTCTCTGACATGAGGCTCCCCCTCATACCGCGCCCACAGGGTGGCCTGGATTGCAATTTTGCATCCAGGCTGGATGGAAGCCGAGCACAATGCACTGCCTCAATAGCCTGCTCTTGGAGCTATGGATTCAAAGAATATGCAAAGCCAGAACAGCTCGGTGTGGTGACTCACTGAACTTCACAAGTTTTACCAAGAAACTGGGGCAGGAATAGATGCCTATAACGGAGACTTTGCCACCTATACACTAAAAAAAATGCATTTCTGCCCTTTTAAATAATTAAAAGTCACCGGTCACTTAGCTTATCTACAGTATTACTAGGAAGGGATTAGGAACAAGCTGGAATACATTTGTTGTGTACAACATAAAAAACCTGCACATGCACCCCAGTACATATATATGGGGGGNGGGGGGGGGGGGGGGGGGTGGTGTATGCACCTGTGAATGAAAAGGGTATAAAAATTCAGCAAGAATCTGCTTCATTTCTCATTCTGACATGATCCTCCTGAATTCAGATGCAATGCAAACAGGACTTACTGGGAAGCAGTCTCTAATAAAATGCTTGGATTAGTCTGTCAGTCAGAAGCTGCAAATCTCAGTCAGCACTAAAGATCAGTTCCTGCCAAAGGGTTTTTTTCATACAGTAAATTCCAAAGAGATACAGCAGTCCTAAATAGATCTATTGCTTTCTAAGAATATAGTGCAGTGTGCCTGCTAGGCAACTTGCCTAGAAATTCTTTTCCAATGAAGTACTGGAAGAGACAATTTCATTTGCTCTGATCTCTGTTCCTTGAGTGGCCATAGCTCCAGTGCACTGCTTCAGTTTCCCATATGAAGGCATTGTGTATCTAGAAATCTTTTCATCTGAAGAAGACATAGAGTGCAAGGGCTGAACTCTGCCATCCATAACCCACCATAAACCATTGAAAGTGGTCTTGTTAAAGACCAAATTACACAATTATTTGTGATTTAATTCAAACCCCACTGGTATCAGTGGGAAACACTAGCAGTGATACATTTTTCTGAGGACTGGCCTGCAATGGGGAGAGAAGAGGCTATGGACCATCTTGTGCTCTTCTGTAGAGAAAGTCAGGAAGGAGAGCACAAACATCTAGATATGTTTAAATCCCCAAGGTTTTTTCCCAAACCACGCGGGCCAAAAGCAGAAACAAAAATTTCTTAGCATGGCATGACACGATAGCACAGGTTAGTCTTGCATGTGAGACACTCTCTGCAAGGCCTCTTGTGGATTGACCAGTCTCAAATCTGGACCCCAGTTTTACAGAACCTCAGACAGAAATGGTTCTGACCATCAGGAAAAGCAGAGGTGCTCAGCACACATATCAGGAGGTTCAGTGCTATCATGTCCTGTCTCTCCACAGCTGCACCAAGCCCCAAGGATTCACAGTACTCATCAGTCCCCTTCTTTATTGCAGCAGGCTGCAAGACCCTGGTGATACCTGAAAGCAGCCAAATCCAATACTTAAACCCAGAGACAACCACTACGACAATTACAGATTTTCAAAGCAAGGCAGCCAAGAGAAACCACACACTGGATGCTCCCAGGGGGAGAAGTCACTCTCTGGAAAAGTGTTGATTGCTCCCAGGTAAGGCTGTCTGACACACACACACTACTTAGAGAAAAATAAATCACAAGAAAGTGCTACTGTCAGTACCTCAATTCTACACTGCTGCCAAGACAGCTTCCTACCAGGATTGCAGAGTCACTTTAAAAGACTGAGAAACAAAAAATAGAACTGGGAGTCCAACCCAGGTTTAGCAGCTTTCACACCACCCCTTTCACAAGTTTTCTCCTTTCCATTTCCTGCTAATAGGATATACCCAGGACAACAGTTCCTAGTTTGTTAAGTGGAAAATCTCAAGAAAGATGAAAGCACAGATTGCAAAACCAATTCCAACAGCCCAAAGTGTTTCAGAAAAGCTCCCTGAAATGCCTGCCTAGGAATTCCCCTTCCACTCCTGGGTGGCATGGTGCCAAGTAGTGCTGGAAGCTACAGCTTCTCATCTGCCATGAGAAGGGGCTTCAGATCCCACTCAAACAGATATTTTTGCCCACAGGCAGACAGGTAAAAAGTAGAGCTGCATTCTCAGTCTCCTAATTTATTCCAGGGAATTGCCCGAGTACTTTTGTTGTTTTTTTTATGCTGAGCTACAGCCAGGACAGATATGACTGTTTGCCATGACCTTTTTCCTCCAAATAAAATTTGTATAGTGGTGATGACTAATGGGAGGGAAGAATTGTAATTCCACTGTGGTAGCTCATAAGAATAAGACATAGCAGCTGACAAGTGACAATAATTCATACAGAACACTGTGGCTGGATACCACCCAGCTTACATTTTTCTGATTCCAGTGCTAGAACCATCTTCATTTTATGCATTATCCTGACTTGGTGTAATATCCAGCCAAATCACAGTAATGTGATCCTGGGGAATTATTCAATGCTGTTTAAAGTTCAAAACTCAGTGCCAGAAAGTAACGCCCCATAATACATTAAACACACCACAATGTAAAAATACTTCTCTGACTTCAAGGAGGGCTGAGCCCCACAGAATTCTGAGGATAAAAACCACAGTCATCAATTGCAAGAATCAGTCTACAATAGCAAGCAAAGTTCCTTACATGTTCCCCACTGCAGACATTAGCACCACTCAGCTGGCAGAAGGCTCATGGAAGTGGTACATCTCTGGGGGAGTAGACTTGTGGTGAAGACTTTGATTAAAATGGCAGGCTAAGATTTTGGGGTTTTGTGTTGCCAATCATCAGCTACCATTTAATGAGATGCTGACTTTTTATATGCAGCCCACAGCCATGCCAGGTCCTAGTGGTATATCTTACCTGGTGGAGAACATCAGGACAAGAAATAGACTTGCTTTTAATTACTGTCTCCTTTTGTTGGTGGTTTGGTTTGGTTTGGTCTTGTTTGTTTTGGTTTTTTCCAATGCTCAGAAAATTCCTCATAAGTTTGGAGGAATTCAAGATGCATGAGCCAGGCAGGATCAGATGTCAGCTCAGTTCATAAGGAGATGGTGAGAAAGCAGTGCTACAAATGGGAGAATGGGCTTGTGGTTAAAGTGCTGGCCTGAGAATACAGACATCTGGATCCAGCTCCTCGTCAGTGACTTCAGGCAAGTCCAGTGGGATGAGGTGACCCATAAAAATTCATACCCACACTTGATCTGCCCTTGTCCTGGACTCTTCCTGCACCTCTCAGCTGGGCTTGTTCACTCAGCTGACACATGGTGCCCATTCAGCCACTCTGCCTTTGAAATGAAGCTGTCACATGTCCGTGCATGAGGCACCTGTTTACACCCAGGTTAGTCATGGTCTCCAACTCCATGTCTTTTGAATGTCTCCACAGAGTCCAGTTTCTCTTCCTTTCTCTACTTGGCAGTAAGATAGAAAGCTGGGAAGATGGGCAGTTTTTCAGCACTTATCTGGTCCTTTAGGGGCCTAGTATTAGAGCACATGGTATCCCCAATATGGAATCCTATTCATTTGTGAGAGTCTGCCATCAGCAGCCCATCTGGTCAACTTTCCAAAATCAGGGTGGGAGTTTTTTTCATTAGTCCCAGCAGCTGAGTCTAGCCTGGAATCTCTCTAGCCATTTTAACTCTGTAACCTTTCACAGCAGCTTGTTCCATTGCCTAATTTTTTGAGTAGCTGAAACACATCTCTCACATATGTAGCCAGAATTTTCCTTTCTGCAGCTTAGATCAGTTTCTGCGCTTCTTTTCTTTCTGGCTAATGAGAATAACTGGCCTCTGTTCCCTTTATCACATCATTCCATGTATTTGTAGACAGGTATTTTGCCTTTCCTTAGTCTTTGTAGACTGAACATGCCTGTCTCAGCTGCTTCTCATAAGTCTGATCTTTAAATCTTTTCTAATTTTTGTTATTGTCCTTTGAGGTTTCTTCAATTTGTTAGTGTCTTTTCTTAAAGAGTAGCAGCCAAAACTGAATTCACTATGCCAGCTGAGGCTTTTACCAGTGCCAAGTGGAGCAGAAAAGTGACCCTGCTTCTTTTATACATTACGTGCTCCTTCTTTATGCAGTCCAGAATATTTCATTGTAAAGCACCAATTGTCTAAATGAGAACATATAGATGTGGAAGAGTTAAGAGGAAAATAAATGTCTAAGAGATTTCAAAAAGTATAAACACCAAAAAAGAGGATTGTTTAGGTATGCTTGAGAGGAAGGAGGAGGCTAAGAATGATGGGATGAAATTAAATGGGAGGTGAGATATCAGGAAAAATATTGTAACAATTCAAACTGTGGAAAACTCTTTCCCTGGAGAAGTGTTGCAGACTCCATAAGTTGAGTCACTGAGAACTAGACTAGACAAAGCAATGCAAACTATACAGCAAGATGACTTAATATATTATTGGGATAGGGGCTAGATGGGCTGATAAACTTGGTGTTTCTAAATTTCTTCTTCTACAGCACTCTCAAATAACAGAACTAACCTTTTCTTAAGTTAATATTCATTTTCTCTCCCCAGTAACACCTTCATGTGTTCTTTTCTGACGCATAAGCATCAGCAAACTAATTTAGAAAGGCTTTCAGAATTTCTGGAAAAGTTTGAGGGAATTTAACATTTTTCCTGTCTCTGTATCCATGGGCCCTATATACTTGCCAGGTTCCAGTCACAGTCAACTAAACACTAACAGATCTCATATGGTGTAAATGGAGAAAGCCAACACATCCAGCAGAGAATGTTATCCACGCCTAAACTGACAAAACTCTACCAACACCATTAGCACCATGACCTGCCAGTGCAAGGAATCACAGTGGTGCAGAAACACCAGTGGCTGGTAGCCAGTGGCAATAATAAGGGCAAATCCCCAGTCTAGACAACGCTTTAGTTATTGTGAGCAAAACTCTCCAATCTCTGGTTCTAGTTTTCCTTTCAATAACACAATTTTAATATTGGTGGAACTCCATAAACTTCAACAGAGTTGCTCCCGACTCACCTTCCCCAGAGACAAGCAGAATTTCCCTTTGCTGAGGAGAGCAAAGTTAAATGATACGTCTTTAATTATTGATGATCAGAGAACAGTATCAAGTCAAACAAATTCTAAATATGATCTTTGCTGTTTTGTCTCTGGGGATTACAAATATAAGGTGCAGTAACTTGGGAAAGACCAGTTGGAAGGTTGTGTGTCCACCACTGGATGTTCGTCATCTCTTTTTTCCTTTTGTCAGAGATGCTTAGCTCTAGTCTTGTTAGGTAAATTAGACAGTTTCAGGCTCAGATATTTTACCAAACTCAGAATAAAGGCTAGAATAAATAGAAATTTCAGGTGAAGAAATGCAAGCTGAAAGGAAGAAAGTTATTGATGTATTCTGTATCTTAGAATACAGCAGCTATGTACAGTTGTTCTTCATGGCCAGACAGCCAGATCATTCCTAGTAGAAGTCTAGAACACACATCCACTTAAAAAATTAATTTTATATTAATTTTGAATATTTCTGTATCCAAATGGCTGATGCCATTCTGGCTTTCAGAATCGGTCTTTTACAACAGGGTGGTCCAGTTTTGAAAGTCAGAACTTTTATAAAAGAATGTCTCTTGCTCCAGAGAGTTTACAGTCTAGAACTGGCAGTCTAGTAAATCAAAAAAAAAAAACTATGTTATACATTAAAATGAGCAGCATCTTAAATGGGAAATGTTTTTCCACCACCAAATGCTTCAGAGTAAAGGGGAGTCTCAGGGGTGTGAACAAAGCATGACCTTGAAGAGCTCTGAAAAACCAACCTGAGGTTAAATGACAAATTATCGCATAAAGAAGAGACGTCTGGTGTGCTTAGTTGTGTTAGTTGGTAAGTGCTGGAACCTCTGGCTTAAAATGCCAAGAAGTGGCTATTACATTACTGAGATTATAGTAATTTAGTTGGGGCTGTTGCATAACAGGCTAAGATGCCTAAATTCAGCAAAACTCTCTTGTCTGGCAGGAAATTGTCTTCTTGTAATAGCTGACCAGTTCAGTAGCAGGAGCCCTGAATGCATTTGCTGATCTAGTGCCAGCATGTCACTGCCAAAGCTCTCTAGGAAGGAGATGCCAGTCCTTCCCTCTTCTCTGTCAGAGCACTTGGCATCGTTACTGGCAGGGTGCAGAGACACGTCAGTGAGAGGAAAGGCAGGGAAGAGAGAAATTTAGGTTATTGTGAGGACCAAAGAAGCATTGTCCCACCATTTGCTGAGCCACCACAGCACCAAATCACCTGGATCAGATAGAGAACCCCTGGGCTCATGGCTGGGTGTCCTGAAATTTCTACATAAGTGGATCTTCACTAGTAGTGGCATAGACTTGGAGCATTCAGGGTCTTCCAGCATTGTAAAGAGCCTTAAGGGTTGCTTTATTTTTCTCTGTTTGTGTCCCATACAATATGTCATTCTGCCAGTATCTTTTTGGGAGTCAAATCTACCTTAAAAATTCTGGGACAAATTAAACAGCCAGGATAAAAGTGGAGCATTTTGTTGCTTAGTTTAAGTACTCATAATGACACTTTTCAAAGTGTGAAGCATTTCATTTGTCTTCACTCTTTGTAGTCTACATGTAGTGTTTTCCTTTTCACTACAACATCCACCTATGGAGTGAAGCATTCCTCAGAAACCTGAACAGCCCAAGTCTAGCAACAAAGTAGCAACGCATGCCTTGTTTATTCAGAGGCTTGCCCAGATTCAGAAAAGTACAATGAAGGAGCCAACTTCAGACTTTGGTCTCTTCTACTCAGGGTTTGTAGTTTATCATCTAACTCAAAAATGTTTTGAACTTGAACAGCTCTGACTTTCGAATTAAACACAAACAACTCAGCATTGTCCCCATTTGCAGAAGTTTGAACTTGATGACCCCAGGTGTCATTTATTTTTAGCCTAAAAGACTCTGCTCTCACTCTGAGTTAGGCAAAAGTCTTGGAGATGCTCTCAGAACTGCTAAGAAGTCCTACAACTTATAATGATCTTTTATACTGCCAGCTATGCAAAGCACAGAGTACCTGTAGCAAAAGGTGTAAGACCCTTTGCTTCTTTTAACACTCAAAGTCTTTCATATCTATGCACTAATCTTATAACCTGTGCTATAGGTACTCGTGGTCTAAAAAAAGACAGGGTCTTGAGTTACAGTTCTTTTCTTCACTCAAGGAGAGGACAAGTGGGTATTCCCTAACCCCAACCCCAAAAACACAAGGAAAACACACACCATTTAAAGCTTCAAGCATTCATTATTCAAAGTGTGAAAAAAATATCATTTCCTGGTTTTTTTGCTTCTTGAAAATACTTCATCTGTGCATTCACTGCCAAAATGCTGCCATCACCATCCTTCAGGTTCCTCTGTTAAAATGGCCCTTGGCTCAAGGAGAAACTTCACTTTCATCAAACATTGCAAAAATCCTTGTCTTTTCATGATGTGGAAGTCACAAGTTTTGTCAGCTTGAGGGACCTGCATCAATCCTTTATTCCATTTGAAACCATGACAAGCAAAACTGTTTAACACACACTGACAAGTTCTTATTATGTCTGCCTAGAAGATTTCAATTGAAATTCAATAACAAAAGCCTTTGTGAACTTGAATTCTATTGCCATTAATAGTAGCTGATCGAGTGAAAGAAAATGAGATACATCAAACATACCACTAAACAGAGAAAACAGTAGCACAAACGAATGGATTTGAAGTTCTGTTTTATCAAATAAAAATTAAAAAATTAATAAAAATAAAAAATAAAGAAAAATAATCAGATCTGCTGCAATCAAGCTGAACTAAGCATTTTGTAGTAAAATTACAAAGTGCAGCAAAGTTTGGCAGAGCTTCTGCTCTGAAAATTCCCAGCAATTTTAGCAGAACTAAAAGTGGTTTAGTTCATATTTTGTTCAACCTTATTGCCTGCTTATTAATAAATATGAACCAATAGTCTTGCCTAAGGTGGTGGGGGTGGCAGTGGTTCTGCTTCTTGCTGCTGGAGATGCCTCCTGTTGTCTTGAACTGTCAGCCCTGCTACTCTTGCACCTTGTTTGGTGCCTTCACCTATGTCCTGGGGAAAGGCAGGCCAGAAGATGGCCCAGAGGAATTTCTGTCAAACTTCTGTTCCTGCTTACCAGGGTGAAATTTTACTTGTTTAGAGGGATTTCCTGCCAGCGATATTTTGCTTGTTGAAGTCAGGGTCTTCGGCATTTACTTTCAGGTCTTTCACATCTACAACTATTGTTGGAAATTTGATTGTCAGCAGGTCATATATTTAGGAAATGACTATTCCTACAATGTCTGACCATAGCCATTTAAAGTTTCCAAAAACCATGTCCACTATGCACTCTTAAGACTTAGCTTGTTTGTCAAGAAAAGAATATTGAGAGGAAAATAATTGTGTGTTGGAGTACAGAAAACATGTTCCTAACACTATATCTTTAACACCCTGAAGCCAAGCGTATTAGTCTCAACTTAACACTTAGACCTGCTCTCCTTAAAGCTGGCAGAGCATACACCCCCGATCAATAGAGAGCTCTCCTGAGGTCCAGACAGAAATCAGTCACAAATCAAGAGATACAAGTAATGAATAAACAGCTTATTATCCTTTAACATTGGTTTATTCAATGGCCTAATGTCATATGCAACTGGGAAAACATCAGAAATTAAGGCAATTCCACTCCTCCTTAAGATATCTAGAAGGAAAATCATACTACTAGAATGAATATCCTTATGCCTCTATGGTATATGCCAGTAAATTTCCTGGTGTAAATCTTTATTCAGAAAGACATAATGACTTGTCAACAAATTTTTTAGGCTTGAGAAAAGGATTTTGCTCTGCCAGACATGGGGATTTAATGTGTGGAAATATAGCCTGGCTGGCTGTATACCCTGGACATGGGGCTTCCCCAAGTTGTCAGTGGCATCCACCTCACCTCCTTCCAACAGCCAGCATTGATTTGACCTTTCTTACTCACCCTTCCCTTCATCTCCTTTTTATTTTGGAACTTCATATGACATTCCTGATTCCCCATGTACATTCACACATCTGTGACTTTCTTCCCTTCCCCATTTGTGCTCCATCAGGCAAATTCATTAGTAATTAAGCTGTGCATCCTGGGACGTAAACCAGCCTTAAACACAAGTCTGATAGTAGTAAAAGGGCAAGTTTGGGCTCCTTCAATCTCTGCAATATCTTCTCCATCAATGAAGCACCAGAAGTGCTACCAGATCTCTCTCCCCACAAGGGGAGCTCAGTGCAGGATAACCCCAGAGACGTGAAGGTTGCTGGATCACCACCTCCACTAGGAGGGCTCCAACTGTTCTTTATGGGGCTGTGATCACCCTCCAGTTTGAGGACAGCTTTAAGCATAACAGAACTAATAATGGCTTTAACTAAGGCACTGATGCACCCTCACAATGCCATGCAAGTGAGGGTGCCATGGTGGCACCTTTCACCATGCTACTGGGGCAAGAGATCCTTGGTGGGATGCTGGAATCATGACAAAGAGAAAAGAGGCTGCCTTTTCCTGGACTAATGGGATGCTTCTATTCCTTCATTCCTGGGGAAGTGGAGGGAAGGGGTGTAGAAAGCTGAGCTCCTACCTCAAATGGCAGAGAGGGTCTCTCACCCACTCCTGGAAAAGCCTCTGCTTCCTCTCTATCTCATGATGTCACAGCCAATTCACAGAGCCCTGTCACTCTGCACAACATGTCAGAGCCCCTGTCCTGTGCTGCAGTAACTTTCATTAGGAAACCTCACTTTGCTGCCTACCAGCTACAGCCTCAACCCCTCGGTGGGCCATGCCCAGTGTCTGAACAGACATATGGGCTTATCCCATGGAAAACCTTCAGTGAGCTTCCTCCCACACCAGCAGTGACCCTGCGGTTCTTCCTGAGAAGACGCAGCTGCAGAACTACTGTGATTTCTGTGTCACTACAGGGATAGGCTGCAGGGAGAAATGTCTTTGTATTGTCCCAGTGTGCAGCACTGCACAGCCAGTTCCTCCTCCAAAAAGCTGAGATTTCTATTAGATAGAGTCTGCAAATCAGTCTCTTCTACTGACCTGGGTGTGTAACAGCAGCAAACACAGGAAATCACCTTCCTATTTCAAATTCACTTTGGGACCCTCTTTTTGTACATTGGCCACATGAAGGGCAAAAGTGGGGACACAGAGGACAAAGGGGAAAGCAAAATTCATTATTGTACTGGACAGCCAAAAGCTGCAGTAGTCTGCCAGTCGCACAAGGGTCTCATTATGGTCCCTGGATGCTGCATCACCACTTCACCCTCAGGTTGTTCATGCCTCCTTTGGCCCTGTGCTACACTCATTCATGAGCTCAGCAAGCCATCACACACAGAGTGCACCCTCATAAAACACACAGCACCCCATTGCAGGCCCCTCTGCTGCATACTCAGCCAGGGCTCTTCAAAGCCAGACTGGATTGTTCCCTTTTTAGCTTCACCTTATGGTAGGGAAAGTAATCCAGTGGAAACTCTGCTTGGGGTCTCTGCATTCTCCATTTGTCAAGTCTTTTTCATTTTCAGGTCTTTGAGGAGCTCCAGATGCAATTATACGGGTCTCTCACTCTGTTTCCAATGCCTTCTGCATCAGAGAAATTTGCCTTTAAAATAGGCTTAGTAACTGCCAGCTTTCCTGCATTCCTTTATCCCTGAAATTATTTTCCTCAGAGACCTTACTTACCAGTTCCCCAAGTCTGCTGAAGTCTACTTTTTTTGGAGTCATTATGCATATTCAACTGGTCTAGCTTTTTCCCTTGGAATAATGAACTTTATCATTTTGTGCTTGCTTTCATCCAAATTACCACCCAATCTTTAGATGGTCAGACTGTTCTTCTCTCCTAGTCAGAAACCAGTTTAAGGTAGCTGCTTCCTTGCCCATTTCCCCCCACTTTCTGAAACAGCATAATCTTCACCACATCCAGGAACATAACACCTCATCTATATCTAGCTGTGTTGCTCTTGGTGGAGGTATCAAAGCAATTATCACATCTTACTACTGAAAGAGTTATCCTACTGATGTCTCTCCCTGGTCTTCTTCCTCTACCAGAAATGTTCAACCGATCTCTCTCCTGTTCTTTCCCAAACACCAGGTCTTAGTGCTCAGTGTCCTCAATTGTGCCTCCTGGACAAATCTTCCATACCATTCCTCAGCTCCCATGGTGTGCCCTGCAAGACTGCCATCAAGGTCATAGTTCTGCCCCCATGTTAAATAATGTATTATATTCCTTTGATTATTTTATTTTTGGAATCAAATGGATAAAGTTTTATAGATTAAATTATAAAAAAAAATTATGGTAAGACATAGAATTACAGAATATCCTGCATTGGAAGGGACCCACAAAGACCATTGAGTCCAACTCTTGAAAGGATGTAGAAAGGGCTTGCTCTCCAAAAAGTTGAAAGTGGGTATAAATGGAAAGCACATAGTCAAAAAAACCCCAAACCAAAACACAAAATCCAACAACAACAAGAACCCCAACACCTTCAGTTTTGGCATGTAGATTGCTGAAAAGCTGAAAATCCTGCAACAGGTAAAGAGACTATGTAATTTCTTGGATAGACCTCCACATACAGGTTTCTCCTGGGTGAGCACCAACATCGCTGTAGAATCCCCTTGTACATTAGAGAGAAGAAGCAAGCTAAAGGGCTGCAGCTCCTCATTGACCATATGAGGAAAATCTCATTTTTTCATAACACATTTTTTCCCATGAAAGGGAAGAATGAAAGCTAACAGATGCTTTCTTCATGAAAACTTGATTTCCTTAGTGTTTCTTTTCAAAGTCAAGCGTGCAATTCCTTCTGGCCAGACAGACCTTTCCCGTGCACTATAAATCTCCTGCATCTCTTGGAAGAGGATTTGGAAGCCTTCCTGGCAGGGAAAATATCTACAGCAGTTCCCACTGGATTGAAATCACTTCTATTCTTCACTTCAATAGATTAAGGTGATCTGCACAGTCTGTACCTTCTATAGGTGTTCTAGATGGCACTGCTTTCATGGCCTTTTAGACATGCTCCCTTTTTCCTGTGACCATTTTTGGCCCTGTGTCTTTAGACATATTTGATCTTCCTCTCCTGTGCTCCACCCCAGAAATGGCTGCATTGAGCAAGGTGCTGACTGGTGTGAACTACTTGATCTCTTAGGATAAAAGGTGCTTTGAATGCAAAACACTCTGAAAGCTTCCCACTTCTGATGGTTTTGCTTTCCCACGCTGGAAAATATCTCGGATGTTCATTTCAATTTTTATTTTGTTTCCACTTTTGTGGTCCTTACTAAGCTGAGGAATGCATATCATCTGTGTGGGGAAGGGCTATCTGAGCCTCAATCCAGACTCCCACATGACAGATAACGTCTGCTCTGAGTAATGGTACCAACCAAATTCCAAATTCTGGATAAACCTGGCCTTAGAGGGCCATTCAAAGATTACCATCCAAACTTTGTAGCGTGCAGAGCCAGAAGAAATATTTATAAGTTGACTAGTCCAACCCCTTAACCTCAGGAAAAATTAACCCACTCTATGATTGTTGTTTCCATCTGTTTTCTACCCATCGGTATTTTTTAACTGGGCTTATAGACCAGTAGCAGATGATAACCAAGATAGTCAAGTCCATATTCACAGCACTCTGCCCTTTGCACACACTGCTTGAGTCTGCTACAGACATTTGGTACTCTGCAAATACCCAGACGAACCACTCAGAGTGCAGCAAGAGCCTTACCATCTTGGAATTTAGGAATGGTATTCTCCAACTGAGTGTTCCCACTGAAATCACTCTAAACCATGAACCTCTTGCTCACTCTCAACTCTCATGTGACTGGCTTGAGAGGAGGCTTGGAGACACAAAAGGTAAAGATCACTGGTTGAGACAAGAAAAATTTACTGGAAACAGCAATGAGATAAGAAAATAAACAGTAAGACCAACAATACTGTTGTGTACAAGAAATGAATTATTCACTCGTGGGTTGTCACCCCCAACAACACCCTACCACTCACTCATCAGGCTACCCCAAACACAAAGGGACCCATTCCCCCATTCCTGGAAGATTATGTGATGTGGTACAGAATAATCTGGGTTCCCTGGCTACTCCCCTCTCCTGGCTACTGCAAAAATTGGCCCTGTCTTGACTGGAACCAGGACAGGCTGGCAATGCCACCCTCAAGGATACATAGCAGCAGACACCACTGTCATTTGGAAAGGAGCCTTGCAGATGTCCAGCAATTGAAATAGTCTGCATGAAACAGCTCTGCTACCACGGGGGCACTGACAGGATCTCCCTGTGCAGCCCCAAACCACATTGGTGTGCCAGCAGAGACACGTGTGCCAGCTTCTCACCAGGCATGGCCATGCCCAGCACCCTCTGTCCCTGTGCCTGCACGGGGCTTGCCCCGCTCCCTCTGCTCAGGAGCATTCTCAGCAGCCAGGTTTGGGATTCTGTCTCGGATTGCTTGGTGCATAATGGTCTTTAATCACAACCAGCCAAAGCCACTTTCAGATTATTTCATTTGCCTGCCTGTAGCTCCACAGTAAAATACATATGTTATCATCGTTGTTCTCTCATTTTGTTCCATTGCAAGAGTCTCAGATGGGGCTGGGTTCTCTGGGCTTTGATGTGTGTTTTTTTAAACTGCATGAGAACTATATTTAGTTTCAGTTCACTTGCAGTGTCAGGCTTCCCTGTCATGGCCCTCTGCCTTTACCTTGGCAGTGTTACAAGATCCAATTATGGCTTAAAAATCTGGCTGTGGAGAAGGAAAACTGCTGGCTTTTTCTTCATTACTAAACAAGGACCTTCTGTTGTCCACAACACGTGCCTGACGTGAAACCATTTAGGGGCCCTTGAAGAGGCAGTTCTGCTGCTGTCCTGCCTTCATGATCTCTTGAAGTCCTCAAAGTTTTAAAGACTTTCCTGCTATAAAAGCCAACAAAGCCTTTGGTGTAAAAACAGAGCTCAATCCCCCTTTGCTGATCTCTTCTTTCACTTCCAGTCTGACCTGTCAGACAGAAATCCTACTTTACTTAAAAAAAAAAAATAAAATAAGGATGGAAGTGGGAACACTCGTTTGAAGCCAAATGACCTATTACAGACGCATCCACTTACCCTATGGGCTGAATTGTACTACTGTGCCTTAAAGCCAACACAATGAACCAACGTTTCTCAGGGAATACGAAAGGAGGAGGTTTTATTCCCTTGGTTTTCAAGTTTACAGTAGCTTTTATGTTACCCTGGTCAGCTTCTGGCTAACACATATTAGATTCATCCACAAACCAAAACATTTTCTTTTCCGACACTGGATGTGAAGAATATGTTTGTTTTAAAGTGACTGTCTCATTAATATGTTTCATTGAATTATGCACCCTATAAAGAAATATTGTCCCATAATTAATATATATTATAGCAATATCCAAGAAAAACTTCTGGAGGAAATAATACAGTGAAAAGTCAGCTCTGTCTGCACTTCATATATTTACTACTTTTTTTCTTGAGCAATGCTTTATGTTTCCTGAATATAAAGGAGATATTGTCAGTCCATGATTTTAAGAATTTTATTTTCCAGGTCAAAAGAAAAACAAGAGAATTTGTGCTACTTTCTCCTCAAAAATGGGTTTGGGGCATTTTAAGTTATATTTCTGTGGTTGAAATACGCTACCTACGTCTTGCAATAAAAACTTTTGTTGGTCACTCGACACATAATTGTCATGGAAGAAACTCCCAAGTGACCCTGACCTCTAATGATATCACAAAGTCACACATTAAGAGCCCTGTTTAGGACCAAGACCAAGTCAAGATCCTGGTGTCATCTTCCTAAAAGTGGCATTCCCCAAGTCACCTCCACCAGGTACGTGGAGCAGCACTCCCTGGTCACTTCACCATCAGAGGACACAGGGACACTGGGGATACCAGGATAGCCCCCAGCTCACCCAGGCCTGGTTTACATGCAGAAATTACCCGCCCTTAATGCTTAAATTGGTTGATGAGTGCTTTGTGCTGATTTAGCTTAATTTGGGAACAAACTCAATTAAGCTGAATCAATGTTAGCTACTAAAGGGGTTGTACTGACTAAACTAAATTAATTTAGAAAACCTATTTAGTTAAATTGTAACAATTTGTGTATGCTGACAGACCTCCATTTAGCACACACTCTCATTGCCTTCATTTGAAAGAGTAAAACCCCTTGCAGAAGACACCTCTTTCTACACTTGCATAAGGCACTGCATCTCAAAGGCAGATGTGTGCACATGTATGGGGTTATATGTGCGCACATACACACATCATTTCTTACAGACTCCTCCCTCAGTCAAATTTTCCCACCTTTTAACTAATATCCAGCAAAGGTGACTCAGCCCAAGTCCTTGACATTTTAAAAAAATGTATGGGGTTAAATTTACACTTATGCCCGTCAACACTGAGTCATTTTATTTTGAGTGCCACTTCACAAGTAAGGCATCAACAGCCTGGAGAAGGGGGAGACTGAGGGAAGATCTCAGCTGTCTCCAGCTTCCTCGTGGGGAAAGGAGAGGGGCATACGCTGATCTCTTCTCTATGGTGACCAGTGACAGGATCCCAGGGAGTGGCATGAAGAGGTTTCAGGGGAAGTTTATGTTGGACATTAGGAAAAGCACTGGACAACACTCTCAGGCACATACTATGGTTCTTGGGGCTGTCTTGAGCAAGGCCAGAAGTTGGACTCAATTATCTTTATGGTTCCCTTGAAATTCAGGATATTCTATTATTCTATGCTTCTATGATCTTCAGAAGACCTGTTTTCCCTTCTTTTCACATCTCTTTTCCTCCAGCACATGTTCACCATAGTAAGTCTGTGGAGGCTGTGATCCCCCAGCTGCTCTGCTCTGTGATGGAGGATGTCCCAGTGGGCACGAGGCAGGACAGGGACCTCAGCCCTCTCAGCACTTCAGGACAGGACAAGGAAGAGCCAAGGCCAAATGTGCTTTGATTAGTCCTTGCTGTACTGGCTCGGACTGACACTTTATGCCTCTAATCTATTTGAGATGGTGTCAGGATCTACTCTTCATCTCTTTCCAGCCTCTGGTTACTGGTGAGGATAAGGGACAACAGTGTGCTCTCCCCCATCAGATGGGGATGGTGGGGAAGAGGAGGAGCAGCATTCTGTCAGCCCTAGCAGCATTTCAAGGGCAGATCTGGGGGCCAACCAGATCAGCAAGTGCATTTCTATTGTCATGAAACCACAGGAGGTCCAGCTCTCATTCTGCATTGGCCATTCACACAAACACAGCAGATCTCAAGTCTCCTTTAAATGGATGATTTTTTTCCTCCCTGCCATGCCTATGACAAACACACAGAGCATCGCAGAATCCATCTACCTGTGCTATGAAGTCACAGCAGTTTCCTAAGGCAGAAAATTGTTCTGGTGGCATAGTGGTCAATGCATCATCCCTTCATCTTCCTTAGAAGATCTCTCCCGAAAGGAGTTCTAGCCAACTAGGTTTAAATATAAGTCCCAGGCTTTCTTTTTGTTTCCTCTTTTATAGCACTGGGAAACTAAAATATAACCCTGGAAACATGGTCCAGGCTCTCTTTGTATTCTGCTGAAGCAGAAGTCTGGGCAAGCATCCCTCCATCACTTGTGCTGCCTCCCATGCTGCATCTGCACACTGATACTGGGTGCTGATAAAATAGCAGTTTGCAGAAGCAATATCCCTGTCCCTTTCTCTGTGATTTCGGCTTCCCAAGGATTAAAGTGGTTTCTCTGACGGAACCTCAGTACATATCGCAACACCAAAGCTCAGCAAGGACAGAAACTTCCTTTGTTGTGCAAAGTTATGACAGGAAATAACACTGGGTTGGACTGATAAGCCTTTCACATTCACCTGCTGCATATCAAATGTTTGGGAAAGGTGTGTAGCAGGACATTCGAAGTCAGCTATTCACTGCCAAGGCTTTATAGCAGCTTTGTAGATGGCAGGCTTCTGGATGCAAATAAATTTATATCTCTTCCACAAAGTTTGAAAAGTGTATTGATAATGCCTCTGTAACATGACTGCCTGGTGTTAGCATTACAATTGCTTCCATTGCTGCCAAAAACAAGCCTATGATGAAACAAACACCACTTTATTTTTAATACCGTGGCAGTTCTATGTTGAAATATTTTTTGGATTGCCAGACACCAGCACTTGGATCACTATTGGATCACAGAGGTTTCTAAGTTGCCCGTCAGTGTTTACCTAGTGTGAGCGTCTGTTGTATTTCGTATGGGATTAAGTATAATCAAAATTCATGTTACCCTTTGCAAGCTAGCATCAGAGGAAGGCATGTATATTTCAGCTAATTAATTAACAGGATGAATGTGTTAACGTGAGCCTCTTGAGACTCGGCTTAATAACCCACTAAGGGTCATATTTGCAAGTGGCAAAGCTTCTGTGGCTATATAGTGAGCCATAAATTATGGGTGAGGCCATTTTCTTTTCCAGTCCTGACTATCTAGATTCAGGGGGTTGTTGTGACTCTGCTTTCACAGAAGGGCGAGGTTTGTTATTTTTCCTTATTTTGCTCCTAACTCTTTCTGTGTAACGATTAAAACCCTCTGAATGGCACTGATGGCAGTGTGAGGAAACACGAGGTTCTCTTTTCCACCCACTCACAGGAGGCATGGAGGCTGTGTTGCCTTCATTATCTAATGCTTCCCTGGTGTTTCTAAGACAGGGACTTAAATTAATTTGTAAGCATCACACCAGCCAAGCCCATGCCACTGCAAAGAAACAGCAAAATTATGCTTTGTGCAGAGCCATTCCCTTTGCAGAGGCCTGTTGCCAGCTGATGACCAGCCCTGTTGTAGGTCACCTTCCCACCTCTGCTGCAGTGAGTCTATGAGCACATTAACCTACAGAGATGGGAACAGTCTGGCCTGTTGCTTGATGAAGGTCTCTCCCCACATCTCCTACAAGATAAGCTGTGGAAGTGGGAACAAGCTGAGCTGAAGGAACCCACTTTAGCATTCCTGGACCCACCTCCCAGGTGGGTACACTGAAGCCAAACCCAAAAATTAGGTGCAGCTATGAAATTCAGCTATGAGAAGCTGAGAACCACTGCATCACCTCTCCACATTCCCTGTTCTGTAGAATATTTTGCAGGTCTTCAAGATTTTGTAAAGCCACTGCTAGCCAAAATTTTGTGTGTCTCTAAAGAGAAGCTGGTGAAAGCCAAGCATGAGATCACAGCAGACTCCACTCTGCTTTCCTTCACACAGCCCACAGCATGAACATATGGAAAAAAGCCAAATCCTTCTACAAAAAGCAAAGAGCCTGCACATCCTTTCTAACACATTTTAATTACAAAAGTAGTGCAAAATAAATCCTGACAGGGCAACATGCAGCTGACAGAGACGGGGAGCTGGCTTTCCTTGGCAATGCTAGGTTAGCAGTTGGACTCAATGACCTTGGAGGTCTTTTCCAGCCTTGATGATTCCATGACTTTATTATCCTGCCCCCATCTTCTTGGGGATGTCTGTCAGAGGTGAGGTGCACAGGTTGCCCACAGAACTATGAGCCCCCACAGAACCCCTCCACACAGAAGGGCAGAGGGTGAGGGGAGGCCAGAGCAACTGAGAGAAAGGTATCAGGACCTTTGTAGGGAATCTGGCTCATCAGTTGTCTTCAAGGATGTGAAAAGCTGCAAAATGGCAGAAATAGAAAATCTTAGATGGGGACTGCAGTGCTGTCCTCCTCTCCCAAGAGACCATGGTAGACACCAAGCTAAGCTATGGACTTGAGCCATATCCCTCTCTGAACTGATGGGTTTGAGGTCACAGCTGCACTGGCAGTTTATCCTGCAGTGGGGTAGGGGCCAGGCATGCTCCCCACTGGGCTGGCTCATGGGCAGTGATCTCGGGCAGGGATCAGTGAAACTCTCTGCTGAAGGAATCTCACAGCTTCACACCAGCTGGGCTGTGAAACAGGACTGCCTTATCACCACCTCCCTCTGCAGAAATCCTCCAGGCTCGCACACACCCTGGCTGTGTGGGAGATGGGGTATTTGGGATGTCGAGTTTCTCAGGCTTCTCACTCCTCCAGCCCAGGTCTTTCCACCAGAAAGTCTTCATTATTTAGGGAAGTTGCAAACCCATGGTGTAACCTCTTCAATGACAACACAGGGGGAGGGAATAGTCTCTAATAAAACAGGAAGCTGCAACATATAATCTGAGGTGTTAATTTCAATTAGGGACGAGCTTCATTACTCCTCAAGTTTTATAACTACTCTAGTTCTCAGCTCCTATGAAGGGTGAGACTACACAGGAGATATCTGAAAAGTCTGATGGAACGAGTGGGTGAAATTGCAAAATGCATTCACCAATGAAGTGCCCAAGGTCAGGGTTTATTTGAACAGGTCTCTGGCTACATCCAAGAGGTTTATAGATCTTGCCCTGAGGAACAGAGCAAGTTAAAACACCACGGAACACATCTTTCCCACAGCATTTAATTCCTTCTTAGTCCTGTTTGGAGTTGGTGAGTTAATGGCCTAATCACTTGTAACACTTGTCCCTGCTTAAGCACCAGGGAGAGTGGGAAATCATACTGCTCATCACTGCTGAGCTGGTATTTCTCTGTATAAATAGGAGCATGCCGGGTTACAAAGACATGCCTGAGTTGAAAATTGAGGAAAATCAGAGCTTAGTCCTCTCATTTACCTACACTTGAGCTAGAAGAGCAAAGAAGTTTACCTGCCACTCAGTGGCACACAGATACACATCCGCCCTGCGAGATGTGTTGCACAGGTCACAGGCAACTCCGCATTCTCCTCTAGGAGAGCAGGGAGTCTGAAGATACAGAGTATTGGTAAGCAAACCAATTCAAATGTTGTAATTAAATCCTATGGTTACTATTCCTCTCTTTCCTGCTCATCATCATTTGCAGGACAGTTCATATTTACAGTTCACTGGATCAGCTGTCTGCCAAGCCACTCTCACCTGGCATGGGGATAGGACCCAGGCAGGACCCAGCAGTAGATGCATGTCCTCATCCCACCAGGATCCCATCAGACCTCAAAGAAAAAAGCACTGTTGAGGCACCCCTCCAATGAAGCGTTCTCAAGAGCTTTAACCAAACAACTTCATACAGTTCCAAATGGAGATTGTATTTCCAGCTACAGCCTGGAAAAGCTACAAACTCCTGACTAGTTTCTCAAAAGGCTGAATTTAGTGATCTCTACCTCACTGAACACTTTAATAGGTTGCTGGGCATCCAGAAACCTTAGCAGGGAGGTCATCAACTCATCATCAATCTCTTCCCATATCCTGAAGTTGCCACCCCTTCAGAGCTAGCAGTGGAACTGTACCAGAGTTGCTCCCTTACAGTTCCCAGGGTTGTCTCATCTGCTCACATCTGCAAGCATGTGCTGTCAGCAAATGGTTTTACTCTTTTGTCTCTGCCCCAGCTGCACAGTCCAGTCCTTCCCTTCACCAGTTGTAGTGTTCTCCTTACCCTTCTGGAGAGCTGAGTTGGTTCATTCAATTAGCAAATGGTTCATGTACATATATCATCAGCACCTGAACACAGGACAAGAGAAACAGCAGGACTGTCTGTCCATGTTAGTGGCAAAAGTGGGTCTGTCTTCACTTGGGAAGGGTAAATTGGTGTAATTGCTCTCACCAACCCACTGATATAGACCAACCTTAAAGTACCTCTTCCAAAAACACACCATTCAGAAAACCATTCAATCAGGAGATAAATAAATAGATAAATAAATAGATAATAATATGTTAATAAGATTATCTTAAGAATTTATTAAGAATTTATCTTAATAAGAGATAAATAAATAGATGTTGCTTACATTATTAAGTTTAAACACTCCCCCCATTTGGTGAGGAGGGAAGCTTAGGGTGGGAAGGACCACATAAGCAGTTATTCTAAGAAGTATAGGGATGGGAGTAGCCAAAGTAGTAAGGAGAATCATGACAAGCAGACAGGGATGATAACTTCTTACCCTGGCTCAATTCTATCTGGAATACCATGCCTGATCACAGCCTGAGACCACACATGAAGAGCTAGAGGTATGAGTTTACCTACTCCACACATCAGTCATCGCACCCAGCCACACTGCTGCAAGAACACCTCTGAGGAAACCATTATAGCCATGTTGCAGTTGTGGTTTTGTAGGCTTGAATTTGTAATTGCAGGCTCAGCATTCACTCTGAAAGTGGCCTGTTGTATCTAATTTCAAACAGTGCCCTGCCTAACAGTCACAAGCGAGGTGCCAGCCAAAGCTACGCAGTGAGGTTATTGTTAGAGTGGAGAACAAGGGGCGTTGCAAAGAAAAGACCTTGGCAGCCCTCATGGAGGGCTACAGAGGCACACAAGGGCATACACAAGCTGCAAATAATCATACTTGCTACAATTGCCCAGTTTCACTGACCTGCCACTGCACAGGAAGAGGCTTTACAAGGGAGTCGGACCTTCGCCACACTTGCAAGTCAGCACAGAAATTATGCTCTTCATTTGGCTATATTTTTCCACTTGTTGCCATGATGAGGAAGAATCTCCGATTTCCACCACCAACTGATTAAAGGAGGCTACAAGGACAGTTTCCACCTCCTCTGCCTATCAGTCAATTAGCACACAGGAATGTGCCGTCAGCAAAGAATTTTCTTCCTTTTGATTGGGCTCTCAAAGGCAGGTTCTGAACATACATTTCTTACCTGAAAGAAATTATAAAGTACAGCCACAGGTGCCCCACGTCCCAGAGTACCTGTTTGCATGTGATGGAGGAATAGAAGGGCTATCTCTGCCTCATTTGAATTTCCAGACACAAGAGTGATAAAGAAGGCCAGATAAAGGGAACCTTCCATCTATTTCATTGTTGTCTGTGAAAAGTAAGCACCATGCTAATGGCCAGTATAGCTTCCATGGTGCAAGGTTCCAGAGATCCCAACTGCTTTTAGAAAGAAGAACCAAGCATGTGATTCAGTAGCTCTGGCAAAACTCCAGGCACATAATTTCCATCTGACCCTCCACTGTCTTTGAGTCGTCAGCTTGATAAGACACACAGAGCTGTCTTGAAGTGCCACAGAAAAATATGTGAAAGCCACTTTCTTTTAACCTGTAAATAAAATATTTTTGCAACTAATGATGGCATTTTATTTGTTAATTAATTAATTAATTAATTAATGTGCTACCACCCTTTACCTAGACATGTGTGTCCTGCTGCCTGGATGGGCCCTTGCTGTCATTAATGGAATTCTGTGCACCCATGAAAGACTTCCTGCACTGACTGGATTCCTTGACAAGAGCCTAAATGTAACATGAACTCTGTGCAGATGTAGGGCTCAACATTTGTAAAGCTGCCTGAAAGGGCAATGCATCATACTACATAGTCTAATTCTGGTTCTCTCCATCCATGCACTTTCCTTAATGCCACTGGAGTTAAATCACTCCAGTGAATATGTTCAACTTTTTTTTACCTAGTTGAACCTGATCAACAGACTTGGGTGTCCATCACTGAACTTAATGGACATTTTTATGCTTCCAAAATATGCAAGAAGTACCCAGTTACAGATGTGTATACATGTTGTTGAGCTCTAACTCCAGCCAGCAACCAAGTACCACACAGCCACACACTTACTCCTACCCCTTCCTCCCACCCCCAGTGAGACAGGGAGGAGAATCTGAAAGAGGTAAAATCCATGAGTTGAGATAAGAAGAGTTTAATAAGTGAAATAAAGTTGTCAGTAACAATAATAATGAAAATTATAATGATGATTATAATGATAATAATAACAATAGTAATTGTAAATAAAAGCAAAAAGAGAGAGGAATAAAATCCAAGAAAGGCAAGTGATGCACAATACAATTGCTCTTTACCCACTGACTGATGTTAAGCCCAACCCCAAGCAGCAATCAACCCTTCCTGACAAATTCCCCCCATTTTATACACGGAGCATGACATTCTAGGGTGTGGAATATCCCTTTGGCCAGTTCAGGTCACCTGTCCTGGCCATGTTCCCTCATGGCTTCTGTTGCACCTCCTTCACTGGCAGAGCCCAGGACACTGAGAAATCCTTGGCTCAGGGTAAGCACTGCTTAGCAACAATCAAAACATGAGTGTATGATCAACTTTATTCTCATAGAGGACCCAAAACACACCAGCTACTAAGAATAAAATTAACTCTATCCCAGCTGAAACCAGGATACATGCTATGAAATGCAAGTTTGGTTATTATCAAGGTAACATCTAGAGGTTTTGTGCCTCAAAGTCCTCTTAAGCTGTGTAAGGCACAACCAAGAATCAGTTCCCACACTGAACAGCTAATGTAATATTAATTTTAAATGGACAGAGAACAGATTCATCAGATATAGAAAATACCAAGAGACAATTAAAAAAATAGTGGTCTGAGGGATAGTAGACCTAGCTCATCAGCTGTTTAATGCTCCCATGATTAACAAACCCAAAAAAATTAATGTCTTCAGAGGGATAATTGTCCCACCCTACCCATGGTGTGTACATCCATAAGTAAGTCAAACATAGGAGCAATGGTGCTTAATGGCAAGTATCACCTGCTAAGTCAGAGAAAATCCAAGGGGGCATGGCCAGAGCTCGAAGAAGACCTACAGCTGCACAAACAGTTGGCCAGGTGGAGTCTACAGATCTCTGCAGAAGGATTATGCAATCTTGCTGCAAATGTTTTGGAAACACTGTTTGTTCTTTTTTCTGTTCACTCAGCAGGGATTACAGGCATAGTAACTTCATCTATCATTTGCACAAGGAGATAAGAGCAAGGAAGGTGTAGGGCAGATCAAGCATCTCTCCTTTCCCTGTTCTCACACTTCCTCCACTGCAAATTTAAAAGGTGTACAGTACAGCTCATGTGAGTGCCTCTTATCTAGTTAATACGAGGTAGGAGAATGTTGAACCAGTTTATTGCTTCCTGCAGCTGTACCACCTGAAGCTCTGATCTATCTCATCAAATATCATAAATGGCTGTAACGATGGACCGACATGGTCCTGCCTTGCAGAAAGGCACCTCTAGAGAACCTAAAACAAGCATGGGGGTCTCCATATTTGGGGGTCTCTGTAGATGGAGGCATTCTGCTGCCACCTTTCAGAGGTCACAAAATCAAATATCCAACAAGGACACTGGGCTCATATTTTGGGTTTCATCAGAAGAAGTGTGCTCAGCAGCTTGAGGGATGTGTTTCTCCCCCCCTGCCTTGCACTTGTGAGAGCCCACCTGGAGTACTGTGGCCACCTCTGGGGCCTCCAGCATAAGGAGAACATGGAGCAGTTGGAGTGAACCCAGAAGAGACCACAGGTGATCAGAGCCCTGGAACACCTCCCCTAAAGAGTCTGAGAGAGCTGGAGCTGTTCAGCCTGGAGGAGAGAAGATCACAGGGAATCTCCATTGTGGCCTTCCAGTACCTAAAGGGGGCTGCAAGAGGACTGGAGACAATGTGTAATGATAAGATGAGGAGGAAAGGCTTCACACTGGAAGAAGGAAGATTTAGATTAGATATAAGTAAGAAATTCCTTCCTGTGAGGGTGGTGAGGTATAGGAACAGGCTACCCAGAGAAGTTGGGGATGCTTCATCCCTGGAAATGTTCAAGGCCAGATTGGACGAGGCTTTGAGCAACCTGGTCTACTGGAAGGTGTCCCTGCCCAGGGCAGGGAGTTGGAATGAGATGATCTTTAAGGTCCCTTCCAATCCAAACCATTCTATGATTCATAAGCAGACTGCTCATTACAAAAATATTTTAGTGACTTTGGCCCATATATGACCAACCAAGGCAGGGAAGATTTTCACATTTATTCAAGGAAAATTTTTGTAGAAGTACATGTCAGGCCTTTGAGTGTCTTCACCTGCCCTGATAAATATTTAATTCTTCTTAGTTGGATAGAGCAAAGAGGAGACCTGCAATTTACATTAGGATCCTAACTTTACCTAACTTTCAATTACCTAATTAAGCTATTCCTATATTCACTACGTAGTCAAGGAAGAGAAGGGTTCTAGAGGGAGATGCTGCTAACCAAAATTTCCCACTTGGCTTTGTGCCCTGAGGTAATTTGATTAAACCAACATCTTCCCCAGTCTCTGAGATGTGAGGAGCTTTTACCTTGGAGAAGGTGACTGTGTTCATCTCAAATTTCCAATTTGTGAGAGTGTCAGTTCTAGTAAAGGCCACTGCAAGCCATGATGTTATTTGCAATACAAGTGTAAATTATTATAAATGCAAAATGTAATTAGTTGTCTAATTGCTTATTGGAAAATCTCTAAACCTACCACAGTGATGATAAAAGGCATATGGTGAAGAGAATTTTCAAAAAACCCAGCTATATTTTCTTGAACATCACTTTGTTTACACATTATTTGTTTGATACCCTCCCCTATCCCCAGAGGCTCTTCTTTGAGAGTGTTGAGGAACCCAGAGTGCATGAACCACTGACAATATTTACTGAGAGTCTAGTAGCAATCAAGCAACCTATATGTCTGCTTCTCGTTATTAAATATTCCAAACTTTTATTGAGATTATTAGAACCTATTTAATGGCTCATTGAACTTAGAAACCATACAATTTTCCTATTAGCCATTTCCATCTAAATATTTATGATACCAGTTCATACAAGAAATAACAAAAGGCACAAAAAATGAGGAAGAGGGTGGGATTTCCTCAGATGCCTGGGAGCAAGATCTCTCCGTAACTCTAGCATAAACCAGTGGTGCAACTTAAAGGAAGCTAACTGAAAGACACAAAGCAAATCCGATGATGATGAAAGGAGAATCTGGTCATGTCTTTAAGGGAGTCTGCATAAATTTGGATACAAGGCTCTTTTCCATGATTAAAGAGAATATTTGTAATTACTCATTTCATTTCTTTCGGGTGTGGTAAGGAGTTTTCCAGTCGAATCACTGCCTGGTATAAACTGATGTATCTATTTCAAACTAGAATATAAGTCAAAATTCCAACACATTTTTCCATCAGCATACTAAAAGCACAGCTGTGCCAGAGGAAAAAATCATTATGATTTCTTCTTTGGATGGAGTATTGATAGAATTTTGAGACGGACATAAGTTGCGATAGCTTTGGAACAAATCAATGCAACCTGTATCTTCAGATCCTCTAAACCCCTTATATTTCTAAATACTCTGGGTTCTGAGTAGACTTAAGAGTAGACAACAAGAGAAGAAACAAAGAAGACAGGACTGTTTTATCAGAAAGGACAATCCTACTGCCAGAATTCTTCAATCAATGTTTGAATGTATTTCTGTATCAGTCAGAAAGCACAAGCAAAGTCTGTGCAGGGCAGAACCCTCAGAAGAAAAGTGAGGAGTACACAGGCAGTTGGGCCAGACACCACCTTCTTGCTTCTGTTCTGTGAGTGTTCCATGAAAATAGAACACGTTTGAGTCCAGTTGCAACAACGTGGCACTGAGCCTGAGTTAGATGCCTTGTCACTAGAGAGGAATTTTTGGCCCAGGCTAATACTACGATGCACAGCTTCTAGACAGGATCTGGCTTGCATCCAGCTGGCTTGCAGTACTGGGAAGAAGGACACGAAAACTTTCTGACCCATCCACAAAGAAGCACTGACGTTCAAGGGCATAATCTTCAAAATTGCTGCCTCATTGTACAAACACCTCTAGTTTTCAGCTTAACGTTGTGTAGGCTTCTAATGTTCTGCTTGAGGGCTCTGTAGGAGTGTTGCATAATACCAAGAAGAACGAAACTTGGCACCTAGCTGACTCCTAAACCTGATCAGGAATGTCAATAGCCAGCTGGTTTTCATTTTGGAAAAGAGGGAAGGTGATAGTGTACACAACCTACCACTATCAGAAAGGTGAATCAACAACAAATAAAAATAATGCGAGTTTCAGGGTTCCTTTGTCTTTTTTTTACCTTCAAGGATAAAAGGCTTGAGCAGAATAGAGAGCAATTCCACCCAGACTGCTGTGAAAGATGATGTGGGACTGGTTTTGTGCAATATACATAAGTATGACTGGGAATCTAAATATAGGAGTGACAAATCACTAGGCCTGGGAATTCTCCACTGATGTAGCCATTGTGATGCTAAAGAAGAGCATGGCTCCAGCTAAATTAGGTCATGAGATATTAGCACCTTTCTCTTTATGTTCCTTTTTCATAAGGAAATAAAATAACACAGGACCCACAGATAATAAGATTATGAAGCCAGTAATTCGAAACACAAATAATGGAAGAACTGAAGTCACGTAAGTGCCTCCTCATACCATCCACACATACATATTAACAGACACTCCTTTTCCAGGAAGTTTAATCCCCAAAATTATTTCTGAGGAATCCTGTCATGGCAATGCAAAAAATAAAAAAATATCCAACTGTCTTCTTCTCCCTTCTGATAGAATTTGCTGCTCACACTGGAAAATGCACCTGTTTATGCGTAAAACGTAGCAGCCTTGGTGGGAGCTGTTTTAAGCCAAAATGCCAAGTCTTGCAGAAAAATGGCAGGATATGAGCACTCATTTACTGCTGCTAATTCTCACTAAGCTGGGGAGCTGGAGAGGTGTCTAGTGGCAGTCAGCAGGATGAGTGACTCTGGGGTACACTGTGACGCATCTGCACTTGTCTGAGTGCCCCAAGTGAGTAAGATTCCGGGCATGAGGAAACCTGATCTTTTCAGAGAGGAGCCTCAGGCAGGGGAAGGTGGACTAGTAAACTAAGGTACAGTGTGTTCCCTGACCTACACTCTGCATTAATATTGCCAGCTAAAGAACATCAGCAATTAGCTGCCTAAAAGCTCCAAAATGATTGGCTGCATGCATGCAGCACTGGAAGAAGAAGCCCATCCCAATTCCCCACTTGGCATCAGCTCTCTGATATCACAGGATGGCACTCTGCTAGCTCAGCTGAGCCAGAATCACCCTAGTTATTCCCCCTGTGGGCAAGTGTCCCAGAGTCTGCACTGTGGGAGGGTAGTGGTTTCAAGCTTGAGTGTGGAACTTGGTCTGTGCTCAAAAGGAAGCATATGGATCCTGCACTGACTGGTCTTTCAGAAGAAAGACTGCAATGTCAGAAAACCAAGTGTCTCTCTGTGGAGCAAGTTCTTCTCTTTTCCACCCAAAATTCTCAATTCCATAATCAGGATGACATCACATTAACTCAGGATAGGGCCTGTTTCTGTACGACTCCCCTCTGTCCATCGTGTGTTGTCTAATTGCCCTTTTTCTCAATCAACTCAATAATGAAGAATTTTCCATCATCTGCTTTCTTTTTAAAATACAGCAAAGCTGAAGCAAGAACTTTATCTTTCCTGTTTTGTCTATGACAAATGACAAACTTGAGTGATGAGCTATAGTATAAATGAAAGCAGGGTATCATAAGCAGCATACTGATTAACTACTGATTTTCAGGCTATCCCTTTATCAGATAGTAAATTAGATATAAAGCCATTTAGTTGAAAGATAATAAGGTTTATGCAACTAATAAGTAAGTCCTGTAAGGAATATTGCTGACTTCATTGTCTGTGTTAAGTCAATATCCACTTGTTAAACCCCTGACCCTCTTGTGGGTCTCCTTCTGTAACCTAGGAAGAATGACTGGACTTTAAAGTACCTCCTCCTCTCCAGTACATTTTGAAAATAGAGGGACTTAACAAAACACAAGAACATAAGAACAGCTAGACTAGGTCAGACCGTAAGTCTGTGGAGTCCTAGATCTAGCTCCTGGCAGGGGCTAAAAACAGGTAGAAAGAAAAAGAGAAGGCAAGTTTGGAATATGGAAATGCCTTCCTAGAGCAACCCTGCAGCCTGGAGATTTTTACCTCAGGAATTTTCAGACTGAAAACAATGACATATTGTTCAGAACTGGTGTGTTCCAGCACTTCTGGTCCTCATATCCTTGTTAGGGCAGCACTGCCCTCCATGCTCCAATCACCTCTGCTCAGTCTTGGACGTACATATGACAATATAACAGAAAACTGAGCACCAACCAGATGAGAGATTAGAGATGAGAAGGTAACCAGGATCACCTGGAGACCTGGAAGCAGAACATCCCCTGACTCCCAGCTCCATGACAGCATAGTCCTTCCCAGCACCCTCACCCTCTCCATGCTTTTGCAGGCACTGCTCAGCAAACGCACGTGTTCGTTTTCTCTCCTAAAGCCTCTCTGCTACTTGACACCTTCAAGACAAACACAATAAATCTCTACTGACAGATACAGTGAGCAGTGCTTATTCCTTGTACAGTTCCACTGAAATCTAGGCACAGCGTTACTGACATTGATGGAATTTCCCCTTCTGCTTGCTGAGTGCAGGAACAGACAGAGCCCAGCTTTGCTACAAGAGGTTGATTTCTTGACACCTAATTCCTGCTGCTTCTTGAGGATAGAAAGAGAAGAGGAAAACACATCTGTCATAAGAAAGAAAAGACACAATTTGCAGCCCTCTTGTATGAACACCAGGGCCATAGCAGAAAAAATGGGACAGCAGGAGATACAAGTGCCTAAAACCCTCCAGCTACCACATTCCATGACATACACCTCTACAGGGTTGTATATGTTTGTGTCAAAATCCAAAGAGTGGCCACAGCTTAAACCATTGCAATTTTTCCCCTATCACAGACTGATGTTCAAGTCATGATTGCTCCAGCCCTTTTCCCTCTCTGACAGCTTTAGAAACTGCCAGAGTTTGAGTTGTGCCACAGTAGTGTTCCTCAGTGGGTCAGAGCAAACAGCACTCAGATTTCAAATGTGGTTAGGCATTCTAATGAGATACAGACTTGGAAAGTTTGGGGGCTATACATTACAACTGGAAACCAGAAAATACCTTCTCTATCTCTTTTCCAGTTCTTCCTCCTTATGTAAGATTTTTCTAGGCATTTTAGGATCAAACCGATTGGAAGTAAAATGATCAGTGCAATTTCCGCTATTTTCATCTTTCTTTTTCCTTCTTTTCTAAAATATACTATATAGACTACTACTAATAATAACAATAATAATATAATTTTATAGCATAATGCTGCATCATATGGGAGAAAACTCTGAAAATCACAGGAAACATAAACACACAGCAGTGATAGTCATTGCATGATGTTTCAGTGTACAGCAGAGAGCACTGTTTGTATCTCTGTTAGATTCAGTTTCCTTGCTGCCATTGAGGAGTTTGCTTAATAGTACCAGTTAAGACCCCAGCCTTTGAAATCACTGTTTTCATTGGCAGAAGGAGAATGGAGAAAGATCAGCATGGAGCTTAAATGAGAGGCATGCATATAAGTTCTTTGGGATGTGATTTTCAGGGGTGTGAAAACTGCTGGAGAGATAAAGGAACTTAAAGGAAAAATATATACATCTGCAAATGAGTTCCATGTTTACAGTTGACAAGCATCAGAATTAAGAAGGAACACAGGAAAGCAAAATAGAAGAGGACTTTCACCCATGCTTTCCTACCTTTTCAAAAAACAGACCATGTGAGAAAAAATTGTCACGCACAGGAGGCAACTCCTCTCTCTGAGCAGGCTGGCCGTGATGAGGTGAGCCGTGGTGCTGCTCGCCTGAGCGCACAAGTCTGCCCAGAGCCCTCTCACAGGGGTCCTTGTTGGTAAATCAGGACCTCGCAGCACATTCTGCATCCTGGAATGTCATTATGTCACTACTAACACTTATTTGTATTGGGTCAGGCTCCCAAAGGTCTGCCTTTCCAGGTCAAGGACCTCATTGTGTTTGGCATAGTAGAGAGAGAAAATCTGTTCCTGAAGAGCTGGCACTTTAAACAGAAAGTACAAGCAGCAGTGAGAACCCAAACTGAAATTCTGGAGATATTTCATTTCTTCATCAAGTCATTTGACTATAGAAAAACAGAACTGATAAAATTATGCTCAGAGATTTACTATAAATAATTTAATTAGTAATTAAATGTTTGTGTTTCAGCTATGCTTAGATGTGGGTCTTTTGGCAACCACTGAAAACAGGAATCTACTTTAGAAACAAATCTGTTAACACCTGAAGGCTGTAATCTGCCCTAATGCAATCACTTAAATTAATAACATTTTTTGTTTCATTGTATTGGTTTATATTCATTTTTTGGAGCTATATTGGCCATAAATGATGAAGATATTTTAATTTGATTTCATACCAGAGTTAAGTGAGCCACCAAGGCATCATTCTGTTTGTCACTGTACACAGCACTGCAGAAACAAAATAATAGGAGGATACTGGGATTTCTAAGCTTGAGAAAATGCTGGACTGAGAAATACATATTTGTGTCAATCCTGGAGCTCAAGAGTGGCTTGGTTCTAGTGTGACATTTCATGTGCACCACTAATACAGGCTCCTTACTACTCACTGGATAAAATCTATTCAAATGCATCAACTTCACAAATGTTTTTATTAAAGCTCAGGCATGGACAAATTCAAAGGTTAATTCTGTCCTCCAGGCACGGGGGGACAGGGAATAGCATCATCTAATCATGCTGCAATTCCCGGGGATCAGGCAGTTCAGTTGTTTCAGAAAATGTAGCATCTCTACTGAAAATTCAGAGATGCTTAAAGGGACACACTTAAAGGTGTAGAGTGCAGTATTTATATTGAAATATTACTTGGTCGAGGTTGAATAGAGCTGCATTAGTTACATTTCTTCCCTTTCTCTGAAATTTCCTCACCAGAGAGATCCCTAACTTGTGGCATCCATGCCATGCAGATAACCAGGGTGAGCAAAAGTCTACCATGGTAATAAGAGACTCAGCTGGAAGGTATCTACCAGAACCAAACCCATCTTTTCTATGTTTAAGATTTGCAATGTGTCACTGACATGCTAAGGGCCAACATCTCAGATTTTTGACGAGATACTGGGGAAACACTTCATTGCTTGTCCTTTATCTAAAAGCCAAAACACATCCAATGGCCCTGAATATGATTCTTCTGTCTTTCACCAGCAACACAACTGCCATGGTAGAGTTTCCCAAAGCCTGTTCTCCCCTCCCATGGAAATCACCACCTGCTTTGCCAAGTTCACTCTTACATGGGTGACCTCAGCTCTATGACTTTGTCATCAGCCAACACCAGCAAGCAAGGACACTTGTGTTCCATGACTCCCATCCAGCATTTTACTTTCCTTACTTTCTTTGCCCACACATCCCATCCAGACATCAGAAAAGACCCTTTACAGCAGGTGGTGGTGTCAAGTCATTCACCAGGCACCCTCTGTACCAATTTGTTTCAGAAAAGAGCAGGCTTAACATTAATAGCATTGCATTTTAAAGCCAGATGCCTCACATTACACTTCTGAATAGATGGGTCGATTCTCAGGCTTTCTGGGTACCAATTTCCTATCAGCAGGTAATATTTTTGCAGGATATAATCACAGAATAGATGTCCCAGATAACATGTGATCCTCAGTAAGCAACAAAGCGAAAGAGCTTAAAACACATAAAAATCTCTTAGCAAACTTGTTCAGCTCCTTTTCATGACCATGCTTCTTTAAAACTCAATTTCTGGTTTATTTTCTTCTTTGGGGTGGAGTCTGGATTTTTTTTTAATTCTTTTCTTTCTAGCAAAATTTTGCAATTCTATAACCTCTCATTTTGTTGGATGTGGCATGAATTTGGGTGTTTTGGCCTTCCTTTCCAGTCAGGGATTACAGCAGAGTTAAACGAAAGACTAAACTTAGGACAGTCTCTCCATTAACATTCCAGACATGATTTCAAATAAGAGAGAAAATTATGCAACTGTCGGTAAGAAAAATTTAATTTATGTTATTTGAATTACGGTATTTGTAGAAGAATCAAACATAGCCTGAGGAGAAGCTTGAATTTACCCCTGGGAATATCAAAATGCAAACCTGCGTCTGATTCTACAGTGCCACATATTTCTTTCAATATTTTAAAATAATATAAATAAATTAAATATAATTTTGCATAAGAATAATCTAGATGTTGTGAGGGGAGCTTTTGAGGTCTCAATATGTTCAAGCACTGCTAAATCCACTAAAGGATGCAGAATTACTAAGGAAGGATAATGGTACTTCCCTCCTCAGCAAATGGTGTTGAGATCTTGTGATGAAAAGCAGTAGATAAGTGAAGTACTATCTGTGCCACCAGTCAAATCAGACAGCCTTGTGCACAATCTGTTTATTTTTATAGTGAAGTATATTATACTGTCAAAAGGACACTTCATCATCTATAATAAATATTCATCTACATATATCATGCACTTGAGCTGCATGGAAGTTGAATTCAAAGGACAGAAATGAATGAGAAACTTGTGAGATAAATGTCACCTTTCAGTGCTGTTCTTGTGGATAAATTGCAGGTGGATATAAACAAAGTCAATTATTTCATACAAGGGTTCCTTGACTCAACATAAATGTTCCTTATACCTAGAATAAAATCCTAAACCTCATCATTTACCTTTTGTCAGAGGATGGCAAGAAGAAACAGTATGATGTCCCACTAACTGAGGATAATTATGTACAGTAACACACAAACATTATCAGATATATTTTCCCACAAACAAAGGTCACATACTATGGTGTTGAACAAATCCTCATCAGTGCTTACTAAACAATTCCATTAACTACTAAAGAAATATTTTTATTAACACTAGCAGAGAAGGTAGCATATAAATTGAATTTCCACATGCAGTTATCACACAGCAATGACTCTAAAGCACAGCAAAATATCATTTCCATGACCTCAATCACACAAGGGAAAGCAAATTTAAACTAATCTTTGACTTTGCTGCAAATTGAGTTTGGATTTGCTAGGTTTTTAATATATGGACATAAGTTCTAATGAATTTACTCTTATCCTTAATTTTCTTAGGAAATTAAATATTTTCCCAGGAATAGTCTTTTATCTTTAGTTTTAAACAGTATGAGTAGTCCATGACTATGCAACAACTTCTTTCCATGAGCATCATGAAGAACACTAACAGCAAGAACTGTATTTTGCAATATACTCAAGGAAGCAAAGTTACACAGTGGGGAAGGCCCTGTTTCCTATGTTCTGTCTTCTGCAGATAAAACAAAACAAAACAAAATTGTCTTGAAGAAGTAGTTTTACAATTCAATAACTTCTAAGTGTTAATCCTGAAAATGTATTTTATGCTAATAGGAAGCCACGGACAGTGGTGTTAGGGCACTGTCACCTCCATTACAAGATATTACATTTAAAAGTTATGCATAACCATTCAGGTCATAATTTGGATTTTTTTGTCCTTCCTATTGGAAGTTTGATGTCATTTTAACATTAAAGCCTGGACAGCATCTGAAGGTTGAATGCAAGCACATTGTGGCTGCTCAGCGAGCTGCCCGTGCCCTCCTGTCTGAGCAGAGATCACCACCGACACATCACACTTGGTCCACACAGCCCCAGTCACAAGGCTACACAGTTAATTCACCTCAGGTAAGGCAGCTCAATTTACTTCCTCTCACAGCCAAGGCAGCATAAAAACCGGGCAGGGTCACTGTTTGACCACCTCCAGCTCTACACTTGCCCATCTGCCCAAAGTTTTCTTATTCATTCTGTGTCTAACAGCATCACCCAAAAATCCGGCAAACCCAACTATATCACGGGGGACTTTAAATTTTCCTTGCTTTCCAAGTATGCAAGGAGCATGTTCTGCCAACACTTACTGACTCCAGTGGTAAATGTGCTGCTTGTTCTGCCTTGGGGGCTGCAGGTTGCTGCACTGTGAGTGTTTGCAAAGGCATGTGACCCTGGGTCATCTGACTTGTGCTTCTGCACCAAGAGCCAGCCAGCTCTGCCTGCACTTTTACTGAATTGTGCCTTAATGAAATATAGGAGAATAAACAGAGGTGCTGTTCCCTTGAAAGCCACTACATCTGAAAATTGGCAGGCTGCAGTACATTATACCACCAACCACAGGGTCATAATATCTAAATACATTGTATATAGAAAATAGCTACTGAAAAGTAGGTATAGTCAGCATTTGTAATAAATAATAGCTAATAAATAGTGAAAGCATTACATTCTAGGATGTAGGATCCTATGTCTTCCACTATTTAGTAATTTATCATGTGAAATCCACTGACCTTTCCAAGCTTTCCTTTTTCCCTTTCTGTTTTGGTGAAACAGGAGTGTTAATTATGCTTTCGCTTTTTTATTGAGCAACATTAGCATACAAATAGGCCATCAATAAGCAATTACAGTCTCCATCTCAAAAAGAAGAGAACTACAATATAAAGTGTGGCTACTCACGCAAACACACAAGTCCTTTTTAGAAAAGAGTAACTCACAATTGAATAAAACAGGAATGCACAGGAAAAACAGACAATGACGGATAGATATCAGCCTAGCTCTCAGGCAAAGAATTCAAAACGGTTCTTCTTATTCATCAGACAAACATAAGCCTCAAAATAATGCTAGTTTTCCTTAGACTGCCCTGTCACTGACTCCAGAGATTAAAAATCTGTTCAGATCTCATGCTGGTAACATTTATGAATTTTACTCAAGTGGAAGCTATCAGTTGTGTCAAATGGCACTGACTTATGTCTTTAGCAGCATTTGACTTATTGCCAGTGAAACACTAAATCTGCTTGCCTCTTTTTTATAGTGGGGGATCTATATGAGAGAAAGGATGAATTTCTTATATTTGACACTCTTAGGGTAGGTTTGTGCTGAAGATGAATAATAAAACAATCACCACAATATTTTTTTCTGTAAGTACAACACATTGCTGCTGTGCCTTTCATCCAAGACCTGGTTTAAACCGAAACTTGCACTGATTTAACTAAATATGTTATTTTTGAACTTTTTTAGTTGAATCAGTTTCACTTTCACTAACGGCCTAAGCTTGACTTCAAATGCAAATATGGGTAAATTAATTTTTAAGTGCCCACACAAGATGTTTCCACATTTTTACCTAATATTTAAGAGTATTTGATCTTAAAATCAGTTATGTCTAATGTCATTCAGCCAACACATTTATAGAAGCCACTGACCTTCAGCTGAAATGCTGTAAATAACCAGATTTTGATTCACAGACCACTGGGGAAAATGTAAATAGCTTACTTTAAAACTATCTTTGACTGAAGGATGACCTCTTACACCACTATGTCTTGATCTGTTGCAAGCTTCATGTCTGAAGAAGTTTGTGCATATTCTGTTTGGGGAGTACATGCTCTACGGCAAAACGTAAACACCTTGAATTAATGAAACCAAAGCCTACTGAAGAAAAAACTGCGTACAGCTTTCATGAAAGTGATCTTGACCTCCTGCCCTATGTTTTATTTTTCCATTAAAATTATAAATTAATCTTTGAAAACTACATAACACTGGTTGTCTAGGAGGTCTTCTTTTGTTTAGAACTTCAGCAGACAAGTTCAGCCAAATCCCGCCTTGCCAGCTGTGGAGACAATTCCTTTGGCTTCCCACCTTTCTTGTCAGCAGCAAATACCATCCCTGGCATGGAGACAGAACCACTCAGTACAGTTTGCAACCCACCATCTCAATTTAACCAAATACAGATTTAGTTGTGAATCTCAGCTGTCAACATTGCTGATCTCACTCGACTTTTCCATCTCCCCTGTGAGGGCATTATCTTCTCAGATGCCCAGGAGAATTCAAAGATATTCATTAACAGCCTTCCCTTAACACAGTTTAACAATCTCCCTTTTCACCAGGTTTCCTCCACTGCAGGCAAGATATGAGCTGCTAAAATCCAAGGTGTTGTTGGATGATTTCTCTGGTTTTAAAATACAACTACAGAGTGATACATATATTTTAACTCCACTATTCTCTTCAGTTCTTGCAAAATCTCGATTTTTTTTTTCCTCTGGCATTTTAGTGCTTTACCACTGAAACTTTGCATTGCATTTCCTGATGTCTTTTTCTGGTGGTGCTAGTACATGGGATTAAGACACTGTTGAGGACCACACAGAAAAAAAAATTCAATACTTTGATATGATCACTGAAAAGAGCAGGGAAAAGACTTGAAGGAAAATGTTCAGACAAGCAAGTTTTAGGGTGCAGTCCCTTGAGCTGGGGTGAGCCAATCTAACAACTCACTGTCAACACCTTGGTGTGACAATTGTAGTTCTCTCCATCTTCCTTTTCCTCCCTATGCCACTCGTCTTCCTCCTGTTCTTATCTTATGTTAGCTCTGATGTCTTTGAGCCACTCCTTTCACCAATCCACTTCACTAACTGAGCACAAACTGTGCTGTAGGTTGGGAGGAAAAGATTGTAGTTTCTATAGGCTTAGAGAGCTCACAGGAAGGAGACTCAAGGACCAAAGTCAGTGAGACAAAGCAGTCACAGAATCTTAGGTTGAAAAAGGATCTTCGAGGTCATCAAGTCCAAACATGAATCTTGAGGCTATATAACCAAGAGGAGGGGAGTGACACCCACCTTTCATGGAAATGACAAGACACCTGAAACCCAAGTTTAACCCAATTTCATCTGACATGGTAGGACATTTCCAACCATTCTCGAGGAGTTTGCTCACCTGTTTGCAGGACCCTTGCTCTTGATTTGATTGTCCAAGTGGTTCTGTCCAGGGAATGGTGCAGACAGGGGAATCTGCCATTGGAAAGGAACATTTCATACACAGACTTCCTGGTTACCTTCATGATATCAGAAAGTACCTAGAGAATAAATGTATAAAAAGACAAAAGGGTCTAAAATTTTCAAAAATGAGACAATCTATTCTATTAGTTGACTAGCAATGTGCTAACAGATTTTTTTTCTCCATAATTAATTAAAATTTAAGCCCAAGTCTCCAATGTCTTATTTTGGATTTCTGAACACTAAACCTGTTATAACATGAAATGTGAAATTTCACTTTTATGTGTTATGATTTTGTCCATTTAAAAATAAGTATATTTCCTTGAATCTTTTCTATATCTAAAATAGAAAATATAATCAAAATTATATTTCTTTCTGAGAAAGAAATTGGCAGAAAATCTTTTTCTAGAAAATGTGGGATCTCCCTCTAATTAAATAAATTTTAAAGCTCTCATTATAACAATGCACAAACATATGCCAAGGTAAAACTTTTAAATGATAATTTTGCAAGGTAATATTCCAACTCATTTTCAAGTTATTTCAAGTCAGCAGCCCAGCCCAAAGACATCCATTCCAATTGTTCTCTGATTTCAGGATTGCTGAATGTTCACACTTAATCACAAACACAGACTATAGAACCACAGCTGTTATTAAAATGGAGATAAGATAAATCTTAATTAACTGGTTGTATGTCTGTAAATAAATAAACTAATCCTATCTCTCTGAATTGCAAGTGACAGCTTTGCATCAACCTAAGGAGAAGAGATTTCTTTTTTATTTTTTAATTTCTTATTGGTGGTTACAAACCTCAGTAATAGAAAACATACAGTTTGAAAACAATAAATTTAACAGTTTTTTTAAATTTATCTCGATGCTTTAATCCGAGAATGAAGGGAGTTAGTGCAAATTCTTATAACTGTTTTCCCAAAACTGAGACATAAGTTGGACTAATTCGTGACAACGTATTCAGTTCTTGTGTTCTGTGTGGCAAATCTATCACTGGGGCAGGTCCACTAACTTTAATGTTCCTGCCATTTGCCTGAGAAATAAAGTAAAATGGAAAACTTAAGATCACAGCTCTGATGCTGTCTTGGCTTTGCTGATGACCCCTTTCAAATACCTGTCATAAGCATCATTATTTTGTTGCTGTTTGGATATTCTGACATGATCTATGTCTGTGGTTCAAAATCTTCCCAGACTTCAATAAATGTCTACATATTACACTTCTATAAATACAGTATTCCACATCAATATTGCTAGCAGGCTATCCTAGGGTTATTTCAATGACACTTTTATGTCTCTTATTGCCAAGTCAGTAAAGGGAATAATATTCCTTTAATTTACTTTTAAGTTGATTAAAACTTAACAGTTTTGTGGTGTCTCAGCAACTTCACTAAAATCACCAATTCATTTTACACAATCCTCTAAAAAAGCAGCTGATGGTGCCAACTTCTTGGTCCTGTGTTTGGTCCACATGCAGCTGACCATGTTAAGTCAAGACCATATTGCTCATTCTCACACAAGTCAAGAACTGGAAGTGTGGATTGTATCTGATTAATTCCCTGGTCTTTCTGAGATGACTAATGGTTACTCACCAAACAAAATATTGTATTACCAGATCATTTTTCATGCTGATTTCTGCAATGGAGGAAGAAATGGGGTCATTTCTAGATAAAAGGAATTTCATTCAGCCTAAAAGTGAGGCTCACCAGTCTGTAGTTAAGATAGAAGAGAGGAAGACTTTCAAGAAAAAAACATTTCAACAAAAATTTTATAGTTTTGATTTCACCAATATTTTCCAACAGAAAAACTTATCATTCCTCATCTTATGTCTTTGAATGTGAAGTAAGTAATCTGACATTCCTCAAATTACAAAAATGTTGATATAAATAGACTTTTCCAGGAAAGATAAAAGTACTGGCTAAATGTTAACCACAATATTGAAACAAGATTAAACAGCAGTGAATATTTTCATTTTTTAAGATAAGAGGTTCTGATCTTACACAGGCAATTTCACTCAGGATTTTTTAATTGCTAAAGTGAAAGGCAGAGATGTAATTTTGGCTTTATAACTCACTGGATGTCTAATGACAGAAAGAAAAGTTGTCAAGATTTCCAGTGAGAAGTAGCTAATAATACTTATTGTTATTATATGCTTAATCATAATCTATACAGTTTCTATAAAATAGTCAATTGATTCCACAAATTAACAAAATAATAACATGATGGGGAGAGGATGGAGAGAGTGTACAGTAGTAGGAAATTTTTACTAATCAGATAATTAGCCGCCTATGATTGTTATATATACTTGCACAGGGGAAAAATTTTCCTAGATTAAGTCTGAAAAAGTTAGTACAATAATGCCAAGGATATAATTAGCCTTCTCAGCCTAACTCAGAAAAATAATCCTGAGTGTCTCTCCCTCTCTTCCACTAGTAAAAGAGATACTAGAATAAAACTGAGTCGGGAAAAAAGGGAAGCATCGAATAAAACCAAAGGAGATATACTCCAAAAAAGAAAAAGAAAAAAAAATTCCATGTATATATTTTAAAGAGCTGTTTGGATGAAAGACTTGAGATAAAGCTACTTATTCCTTCTCAGTTTCTCCCCCTCGTTCCTGTTTGGCTTCACTATAAAGCAATAAACACCATCTGGTTTTGGAAATTTCTGCTGCTTTGCCTATGGTGCTTCTACAAAATTTCCCTTGGGCCAGAATTTGCTGAGCAACCTTATCTTCCCAGAAGTTAGTGGTTTTAGGAGGGATTCAGCACCTCAGAATCTCAAATTCCTATCAGGTCTTTCTGCCTGTTGACGTGTGCCTGGATCTCATTGACTTGCTCTCCTCTCAGAGGGCTATGCAAAGGATCTCACTTGTTACACAGCATTTTACACCAAGGACAAGCACCTCCAGAGGACTTTAGACCAAGGATAAGTGCCTCCATAGCTTGGGTCTGCACCCATCATTTCTTGCCTTTCTCTTTCCCTCCTCTCATTCCCTGAATGAGGTAGGTAGGGTTGGATTTCACAGGTTTTCCCCTGCCATGAGAAGGGGACTTGCTTTTCCAGAGTCCTCACAAATTGCTGCCCTCAGCCCCTGGCAGAGATACAGACACAGGGTTGAACCTCTGTGGCCAGTGCTGTACCTGAACGCCAAACCCTCTCTGAAATCAGGATGTCGTGCCCCTGCTTCCAAGTGACATCCTGCTCCCACCATCCATCTGCAGCACACCCAGAGAAACTGAGGCTATGAGGTGAGGCACTTTGCCTTCCTGATCTCATGAAAACTGTCCCCCCCGGTTGTCTGACCTGAGCTTGCTCACCCAGGAGCTACAAGCGCCTGACATGAGATACAGGGTGAGCAGAAGGGAAACATACAGCTGGAGGCACCAGCAGCAGGACATCCCTTTTCAGCACAATGTGGCTACCCACATAATATGTAATATGAAATGTTACTGTAGGTAGTCTGTCCTCTGCAAAATATTTTCTTGGAGATAGCACGTCCCAGAAATAATTTGTAGGATATTATCTAACTGGAGATTTTCCTTCTATATTAACTTCAATAGAGCATTTGCAGAGTAAAATGAGTTAGAGCTACCCCTCCCACAGGGTAACACAGACCCCCCTCAGTCCTGGAATAAATGTTAGAGGAGTTTGTGTGTTGCCTTTATCTAATACATGAATTAACTCAAATGATCTGGCAATCAGTTAATTTTGGAAGAAAAATTCTCATCTGCACATGCCCTCAGCAAAGATCAGGTTTCTTTTTTTGTCTGATCTCTCTCTCTCCGCTCTTTAAACTCCTCCACGAGAAAGTGTATCACCCTTTAGCTGTTCCCCGTACACAGCCGGCTGCTGGCATGCAACCAGTAAAACTCCAACCCATAACAACATCAAGGAACAATTGCTGCTCCTGCTATCAAAAATCATGTTCAACTTTTGGGGTGGGTGGCTAAATCACAACCTTTACAACAGATCACCCAGACCAAGGAAAAATTCGTTTTTGGAGCTACAGATGAAGAAATCATAGAAGGATGAAAAATGCCATCCAAACACCTCTGAGGAATTATTTTCTTTATGTGGAGATTTACTTGCAATATTGTTAAAGTACTGCTTACTGTGTCTTTATATCTTTAAAATATTTCTAATACATATTGAACCTTCCTCACATGCACACCACCAGGGTCTCTTGGGTTTAACACATTATCAGCTGTGGAAAACTATAGGGATCCTTAGAACATCAAACAAGCTGTTAATTTTGTGATTATGAAAATGAGTAGATTGTAGCTTGTTTCCTGGAACAGCTTCTCCTGAGAAAGCTGAAAACAGTGTTTGGAAAAGGTTAAAAAAAAAAAAAAAAAAATAAAACAAATAAAACTGAAGAACAAATCAGAAAAACCAACAAAAAAACCCCAAACCCACAAATTATTACTCACTGAGTGACCAAAGCAACAAGTCCCTCATTATCCCCCCACACATCTAAATATGTTCAGAACAGGTAAAAAGATTTTAAAAATTCACAAACAGAAACAAAAAAATAAATAAAACAAAACTCTGGAGCTGGAATTCATAAAAGCTGGTGTGTATCTACCAGAGTATGTTTCTGTATCTGGGCAGGGCACCTCAAGATGCCATTATGTGTAGCAAAGAATTAGACAAACGAATGAAGATGGTGACACAATTTACCTCATTAGTTTCCTACATTCTTAATTGCATCTTTCCGGTTCCATTCACTGCTTTTACTAGATCTCTCTTGGCTATATTAGATGTTCATGATGTGGAGATGTAAAAATCATGGATCTCACCCTGATCTGCTACATGTTCTTAGCTCTTCAACATTAGAGGACCTTCATTGTGGTCCCAACATAATAAAGTTCACTTTCACATCTGAATTTAATCTGAACCTTTCCCACACTGGAGAATTTTATTGAAATCCTCAGTTGAGGGCCCTTCTAATCTATGCCTAACAATTTGACAACCAGTGTGTACATATCTTTAAATATTATTCATGTCAGTGTGCCTAAACAAGATTCATGTGCCTGAGAATTCTTTATTAAAAATGTGATTTAGGGACACATGACATATAGTGACATGCCAGCTCATCCACCCCTAACCCAACTGCTCATAAATCACCTCTTTGAAAATGAACCAGAAGAGCACAGGAAGAGTTTACTTGCAAGTTCCCAGTGGCTCAGGAAATACTAACACCATGCTGGCAGAGTATGAGTACATTTAAGAGATGAAATTATTTGTCTCTATCCCATAGTTTAGGTATAAGACAGCTGAAGAAAACAGAAACAAAAAAACCAAACCACCCTTATGATGTCATATGTGTATCATAAAGATGATTGTCCAGAAATTTTCCTGCTGTCCTGATGTCTGTGATGGGCCTGTCCAACTGATCCTGCCAAAAGGGACAATGGTCACTCCACCTCAACCTGCCTGTGAGCAAGCTCCGAATTCTACAGGGAACAAATGGGAACGGTCAGAGGGCTGGGCTGTCTGTACAGGGATCACCTCCTCACCTCCTCACCTCCTCACCTCCGCCTCTTACTTTGGGTTGAATACAAACTTTGTCTCTCTTCTCAGGGCATAAGCTGTGCCTTTCTTTATCAGTATGATGTTAGTGACCCTGGTGAGCAGCTCCCTTCATGGTGCAAACCAAACATTGCATAAGAGAACAATAAATCACGGTGCTGTTTAACGGTGACCACAGGTTTCCCCTCCGTACTTACCAGAAGCAAAGGTGCAGGAAAAAATAACAAACAAATGAAACTTAAAATTCAGGAGTTGGATATTCACAAATTTCCACCTGGGTCAAATGAAGTCTTTCTACAAACTTCTTATTTCCATTTGGGTGTGTGGCCAATCCTCTTTGTAGCTTATCCTCTGATTCTCACTAGCAAAGCAGAGCAACACTTCCCCGTGTAAGGCTGAATATATGAAAGATTGTGATATACCCACATATTTTGGCAATAAAGTTGTAGCAGTACCTCGGGTAGATAAAATCTCCTCCAAACAAAATACTGGATTCTTTTAAAAGAACAACTTTTTTTTTTCAATCAAGCTAAAAGAACAATGTTCATTATGCAAACAGGTTTTCTGATGTAATTACCAGGGTTTCAAAGTCCCCTCCTGTACTTAACACTCAGGGTTATGGAACTTGTTGCCAAGCAATTACCTCTTAGATTTGCTTTAATCCACGCCGATCATTTCCCAGAGTTGATCATTACTGCAGACTTTAATTGCCTTTGTTGGGTTGTATGTTGCTGGAGTTCAAACAGAGCAGATTAACAGGAGGCTGCCAGCCACAAAACCCTTTGAAAAAAAGGCGGGAAGATGACTAAAGAAGCTCAGTGTACTTTATTTCAAGGACTTCCCAGAAATTGTGGTTCACACCTATATTAACCTCAGAGAAGGTTTCCAGGAGTTATATCCCAATCTCATTGCTATCAGTTTTACAGTGGTACCAGCCATCTGTGTTGCATGGAGTTGCAGGCAGGAAAGTCAGTAAGGAATTGGAAAAACATTGACTGAATTAAGCAGAAAGAAGGATAAGAACATTATCTGTGGATAGTGCAGAACGCAAGACAACGCAGATACCCAGTGCATGTAAATCTGAAGCCCGTGTTAATAGGACAGACTGTCCCACACTATCACTCCTGTATGGTTTGGGTTTGCAGGTCACTGGGAAAGAAGGGCGCTCTTATTCCTACTCCAAACACACAACCTGGTTCCCATCCCTTCAGATCATGCAGTTTATCTAAAGGAAGCTGCCAGGTGCAGCAGGAAGCTGGATTGAGTCTGTGATAAAAAAGATCTTTTCCTCCAATAACATGGTTTATCTATTAAGTGACACTCCTTTTAGAAGAGGCTCAGTATGTTTGCAACATCCCCCCTGGTAATGAGGTTAATGCACTTGATACAGCTGATATCGGGCAGCATTCATCAGGACCATCTTCATTTAAACACCAGATACATCTGCAGCCATTCAGTACTTTGCCATTTAACCCAAACTCACAAAAATTTCTGGTTTTCAGTTTGTTTCCCACATGAGCATAGAAACTCTTTCTACATTTGTTACTTTTAGTACAGATTCAAGCTAATACAAAAGAGAGGGAAAATTTGTCCACCCCATACATTTTTCTTCCTTCCCACACTATTGTTATCTATTTTTCCTTTGTAGCTCAGTAACACCTAAAAGGTTTGGCAGAACACCAGGGGTTGCACCAGCTCTCAATATCGTACAGCTACATGGCAGTCTCAGGCTCAATTAGAGTGGAATCACAAACCCAAAGAAAAGTAGGGACAATGCATATGTATGCTTGGAAATTAGCAAAATCTGGGAAGAAGGAAGTGAAGAAAACCAAACATCACATAAAAATGTGATAAGCAATAGCTGGATTTACAGATAGTTTGTGGTGACAGAGCATCAGAGGGTGACAAGGTTATGTTTGTGTAGTTTATGTGGCAGGAACATGTTGCTACAGCCACCAAACAATCATCAGGCATAGTGCATGTTTACACACAGCTTCGCCACGGCAAGAACAGACCTTATAGGGAGAGAAAGAAAAAGAGCTAACTTCATGGGAATTTGATATTGCAGTGTATGACCAATACTGGGACCCCATTATGCAGTAATAATCTTTAGATCTTTGGGACAATTTTTTTAGCATGGCCTGTTTTGATAGAACAAAGGGTAGTGGTTTTAAAGTGCAGGAGGATCGATTTAGACTTGCTATAAGGAAGGGGGATTTTTGGTGTTTGTTTTGTTTTGTTTTGTTTTTTACAGTGAGGGAGTAAAGCATTGGAACAGGTTGCCCAGAGAGGTGATAGATACCCCACCCCTGGAAACATTTAAGGTCAGATTGGATGGGGCTCTGAGGAACCCAGTGCCAGGGGGGTTGGAATAGATGATCTTTAAAGGTCTCTTCCAAACCAAATTATTTTATGATTCTATGTTCTGGACTCATGAAGAATACTTTCTTAAAAATCCCAGTAGAGGTACCCACCACAACCTCAGGATAAGGGCTTGGAGTGAGAGGCACGTTGTTACAGCCCCTTTGAGAGCAGCCTGATGTGCTCTGCACAGGGAGAGGCTGTGTGAGCTGGTGCTCCAAAGTCCTTCTCTTTCCTCCTTCCTTGTCTAGATAAATAGATATTCTCTATCTGTGAGAACAAACGGGCTTGTTCAACAAGAAGGTGCAATTGTGATGTGATACTCCCAGAACAACTGACAACATTTAGCATGTAGCTGCTGCCTGGAAAGCTATTTAAACTGAGCAAAATGGGAAATGAAAAAATAAGGGTTTACACACTTTCGTTTGTTGTTTTGGAAGAAAAACCAAAATACTATGGTTAAAAGGAAATTTGAGAAATGCAAATTAAAAAAAAACTGGAGTGGAGATCATCAACCCCAAGACAGAGTACTTTAACTGAGAAATTGTGGGTGTGGAGATAGAAGGCACTGCTTATGCTGCATGGGACAAGACTATCACACAAGAAGAACAAGAGAACCTGGAATAATAGAGATGGACTGGAATGCAGTAGTATAAATGTGAGGTCCCACAGCTGGGAATAAACACCACTAATATTTGTCATGAATAGAGGCTAAGGAAACAGAAACAAAATATTTTGTGTATAGAGTCAACAAAAAACAATAGGCAACCATTATGTTATAACTGTGAAGAGGAATAATGCAGTCCTAAACTGGTATAGGATGTGATATTTCAAGGAAAAAATGAAGAGGGATTAAAGCCACCATACCAAAATGTGAAAATATGTGTGCAATTCCAGCCCTACATTTTCAAAGCAAATTAAAATGGGAATGGACAGAAAAGCAGATACATTTTTTGCTTATTCCAATAAAACAGATTGTCAGGAATACAACCTTTTTTCCTTATAACTGTAGGTCTGAACTATGGAGTAAAAAAAGACATTTAAAATGAAAGACTTTGTTGATTCAAGAGGGAATTGAGTACACACCAGCCATAAATGCTGTCAGCTTGCAAATTGGAAGAAAAACATCTATCTATCTATCTATCTATCTATCTATCTATCTATCTATCTATCTATCTGAGAAATTAATCTCTAGAAATTTCCATAGGAAAAAACCCCAATGCATAAACAGAATTATTGTGGAACTTGATAAATTTACTGAATATATTTTTATGGCATATTTGCTTCCAACAGAATAGGAACAGACTTACTGAACCAGGGGATGACTTTCCACTCCATGTCTAAAACAGAATGCACCCTTTGTAGAAGATGCAAAATTCAAAATATAAATATCCTTCAGTCTACAGTTTGAACATTTATAAAAATTTTAAATAGTTTTAAGATTCTAAAGTTTCAGCCATGGCTCATAACTTGTATATCACACATCTGTTTGGCTCTTAGGCTTTTATATGTAGTTTAAAGAGACATTTTTTCCTCTTGTGGGATTTGTTTGTTTTTTTTTCTGGGATCTTCCAAACACCAGATTAAAAGCATCTGCATCAAACCCATCTTGGACATCACTGCCAACATTTAGTCCTTCCTTTGCCATAGAACAGGGTTTCGTTGGGCTTCCTCAGCTTGACAGCATTTTTACATCTGGGAACACAAACCAAGGAAAGCTTAGGGAAAATATAACAAGAAATAATAATACTCATTCTGGCTGGAGGAAAGTGCCAGAACTTGCTGCAGAAAATGACTGGTTTAGTGCTTATGTAGGCTTTTCCTGCCCGATTTAGAAGGACAACCCTTAGGAAAAGTTGCTATGAGAAACATTTCCGTAGAAAGAAAGCTACAAGTTAACAGAGCAGGAAAGACAGAGGCAGCTGTTCTGCAGGGCACAAGTCAGATTTTTCTCTTCAATCAATATGCATCAATGAACTGGAAACAAATTGCTAAAACTGTGCTGGCCAGGATGCACACAGCTCAGGGGCTCACCCAGGTGTGAGGCATGTCCTGACCCCAGGCTGATCTGGTGCTACCCAAGGTTGTTTCAGTGGATTTAAAGTCAAAGTGAACAGGGAACTGGGAAATTCACATTTGGATTGGACCCCTCCAACTCACCTTCACTTGCTATTTTGTTAAGTCCAGATCTTCTCAGGAGACCAACCTGAGGGTCCTGATGCAAATGGTCATATTTAAAAACAGAAGACAGAGATGTTACTTATCTTCCTTTCCTTCAAAGTGTATCAACAGGCACACCAGTACTCCTGAGAGCTGATTTCTGAGGCAGCTTTGTGGCCGACTCTCATCGCACCTTGTGACACAAGAAGTTTTCCCATGTCTGAGGTATCTACAGGACCCCCCTCCAGGGTGAATTCTCTACTCGTCCCACAGATTAGGGCATTTTTTTTTAATCTAACCAACAATTCTCACTACACTTAGAAGAATCTAGTTATGTTTACAGTTTTGTTCCCATCCACTATGTCCAGTCAGCAAACAGCTACAAAATGTACCAGCATAAGACATTTGGGCATACTTAAGCAGTGCGTTGAAACATATGCCTCTTTTTCTTTGAAAACAAGTCTAGGAAACCTGTTCTAAAATCTAGAAAATAAGTTAGAGTACACAAGAGTATTCACTTTTCTTTTCAAGACTTGGGATACAAAGAGCTTTGCTTCCACTTCGTGGCCTTCTCAGCTAACTGATGGGCACAGGGTTAATAACTGCACTCACAGAAGCAGCAGGGTTTGGATTCATCCCACCTCATATGGGCTGAAGACTTGGTCTGTACTTAGTGGAAATGGAAAAAGTCAGAATTGCATCCCCATGACACTTTTCTCTCTATGCTGGTGGCAGAGAAAGCCCAGAATTATTTTGGTCCTCATGACTTCAAGTGCTGACTCTGGCTGGAGTACTGTGTTCATCCCACCACAGCGTTTCCACTGACACAAATTGTTCTGGAATTGCTGCAAAAGCTCTGAGAAAAAAAATTAATGTAGGGCCCATAACTGCTGCAGAGACCTCTGGCTCTCTGAAATGTAGGGGGGATGGTGAAAAGGTCTGTGTTTTAGGAACTCTAAACAAGGGTGGCAACTGCATAATTTGTGCTGATGGTAAGAGTTTGCCTCCTTTACAGCTATTGCATAAGGAAAATATCTATTGCTCACTTTGCAGTGATTTGCCATTTTTACTGTGCCAAAGCAAGGTTTTATAAGTGTCTCTGTCTTTGCACATTAAATCCAGGGTGTGTAAGACAAAAAGAATGTGGGGCTGGTAAAAAAAACCGCATAGGATTTCTTAAGAAAATTTTTTATTTTGTGGCAAAGAAAAGAGAACCAAAGGGTCTTTTATCTGTAAAAGGACAGAATTTGAGAAGCAAATTTTAGGCAGAAAAGGCTAATGTTTTTTCTACTTCCTTTGGCCTCAGGAAATGGAGAATCACTTTAAAGATGAATAGTGACAGAACCCTTGAATTTCTTTTCCCATTTCAATTAAAATGGGAGCTCACTCATAGATATTTCAAATAGAAGCAACACTTTTGAGCAGCACTCAGTCAAAGAAATCAAGGGTTGGTTCAAAGAGGAAGGTTAATCAGTAGATAGAGTGTTAGCACAGAATTTACAAAACCTATTGCAGAACAGGGAGTTGAATGCAAGTCTCCTATATGATCTTAAATTGCATTGTCTTTCCCTACTTTGCCTTTGCTTTTCACATGTACTTGAGGTGTTTCCATAGTCCAATGAAAGCAGGGACTGGACAGAGACATGGATTAAACAAAGCAAACTTCAAAACCAAGTGGTAAACCAGCATGGTTGTGATGAGGATTAATAAAAATAATTGGATTATTCCAAGTTTGAGGTCCTGTTATGAATATTTTGCACCAGTCTTTGAATGAGCACCTTGCCTTGCACATTGAAAATGTTTGTGGGGCCAGGAATTATCTAACAGGAGAACGTGGATGAAGTCTTCTGCAGTGAGGGAAGTTTCTTGGGGAAAATGAAGCCAAGGGTATGAAGTCAGGGGAAAAGGTGCCTTGTCAGATCTCAGCTCTGTCAGGTTTGAAATTGAACTAGTGCATATACAAAGACCTCTGCACCATCAAAGCCTACTGAATCAAATTCATCACCTTTGCATTTCACAAATAATTTAATCCCACAAATGTTATACTTAATTGCATATGCCTGTAACCTTCTCTAGCTAGAAATCTATGACTTGGTTCCAGTTAATCTATCTATCTTTTTTCCTTCCTCAAATTGGTGTTACCTAGATGTTAGCTACAAAAACCCCTTCCTGGCACAATTCTGTGTCTTTTAGTCATACGTTCCAGTATGAATGAGATGTTTGATATGCTAGTCATAAAAGAACTATCCCTCAAGAAAAAAATATCATTATCTGACACTGCACAAAGTGCATGTCAAATGGCCTTTACGTTTGAGTCATTTAAGGCTTTTAATTTCTGAATGCAATTGTAAAAATGAAAGCTTTGCTCCCATCTCAAGCTTTGTTAATCAAACAGTTAAAATCAGACAAACAAACATCATCAACAAACACAGCTCCAACTGATCATGATTTCCGCCTTCATCCAGTGACTGAACAGGTTTCTTTATTTTCACAGGACACAAGAATGGAAATTCTTTGAAAGTGTTATGAATAGCATTTCTTCTTAATCTGTTTTAATCTTGTTTTATTTTAGTAATCTAGTGTTTAGTCCTCTTTGCACTGGCAAATCAGGAGTCCAAAATATACATCTTTATTTACATTATTTTTAATATCACAGATAAAAAAGCTTCTCCTCCCTTAATATACATTTAATAAATCCATTTTTCCATCAACAGCTTCTGCTTTGGCCTCTATTTGAGACACCACCCTCGGCTCTGATGTAATACACTGCTGCCACATGTTTATTTCCAGCCCAGCTCAGGCAATGGCAGTGAGTGCCTTAGGAAGACAGGCAAATCCCTATATTTGAGCTCATTTTCTGATTTCTTGCTATCAGTATCCCATAATCCTGCTTTATTTCCTGCTTTTGCTACTCATTGCCAAATCACAGCTAATTGCAGGGCCTGACCATAAACCCTCATCTGCCCAGATGGATTCCTGCACTCTTGGGAGCCTGGCACCTCTGATTTGCTCCCAGCTGGTGTGAAGAATTTTTTACAGCCACACAAAAGCCAGATTACGGCTGCTGGAGATGAACTACACAAGGTATGCTGTTCAACAGTGAAATCTCAGGCATGTACACTGATACTCTGAAGCAGCAAATTCATTTTCCAAAATAATATTGCACTAGGTCTGCAGATTGCACTGATGCCACCAATACTTTCATCACTGAGTATTAAGATTTCTTTTTCTTTCCTTCAATCTTTGAAGATACAACTTTCCACCTGATAAAAATCAGCAAAGTATGTTGATAAGCACATCATCAGCTACGCCTTTAGATTAGGTTATATTTGATTTAACATTATTAATTATTCTGCTTTCCAGTGAGTAATCAGCCAAGTGATTGCCTACCCAAGCCATAGCAGAACATCCACACACGTTGTGTAACCTGCAACTGTGGTAACCTGAGGGATTCCTCACAGTATAAAGATCTGGATAGAAAACTTGATGAGCTATGTAGGAATTCCTTCAATAGATACGCACGTCTGTAGGCCAACATCTGGACACCACATGCAGGTTTAGGATGTACAAGAACCAAAGCACAAAGAAGACTGTATTGTCCTGAGTACACTCTAACTTCAGTAGCCTTCATCCCTTCTGGGCAATAAAATAGTTGAGCTGAGGTAGAGTGGGGCAGGAGAAGAACCTAAAGGTGAGCACAAAAAGACAGAATCCCTGCTAATATAAAGAGATCCATCAAAGCAAAAGGACAAGAAGCTTTGTAGTTCCTTTGCCACGGTCAAAGGAACTACAAAACTAGGTGCCAACCAAACCTGCAGTGAGGAGAGGCTTATAAGCACACAAAGACACAAAATACTTCTTCATAAATTTAAAGCCAGACAGGCCTACTAAAAGATTAAGCCTAGCCTCTTGGATGCCATTAAACCACATACTACACTCTTGGGTTGAGGATAAGAGCTTAGGTTTGACTAAAGCTCACCTTACAAAAATGCATACAGGCCTGATTTGAAAATCTCAAGAAATGTAAGATCCAGTACTGTCCTTCAGGACTCTATCCTAGACTAAAACAAAATTTTAAAAAAACCCAAAGCAAAACAAACCAAACATAAATCCCAAATAAAACACAAAAAACCCCAAGTAAGCTATTTTAGTGGCAAATTTTCATTCCATTCAGAGGCCTTGTTTCTGATTGTCTTTCTGTGATAGACTGAGCAGAGTTCAACAACCAATATTTTCTCTACTGAAAATATTTCTGTTTTACGCTGAAGTCGTCCCTGTATCTTTCTTGCTAAATTAGGCAGATGAGTATCCTTAGGTGTCTCTCTGTTATTTCTGCTTAGAAGAAAGAGTTTACTAACTGGATTGAAATTACAGCTCATGATTACAGTTTGCCCCTAAAAGTGAGGAAATGAAACAAGTTAATCAGTAAAACTGACAATTTTTTTAAAGGTGAAAAGTGGCAAAGAAGAGACAAATTCTGATAAAAACATCAACAAAGACATACAATGGGAAATTTCCTTGTGGTCTGTTACTCAACCATTAGATGTCCCCATGTGCCATCAGGATAGGACACTGGCTGGGCAAACAAAAGGGACTAAACAGCCACACAAGCCTCTGGGTTTGTAGCGTTCACTCTGTGTGTGTGTGTGTGTGTTTCATACACATTTACTGCTTGAGAGCAACAACGATTTTCTCAATGTTACTAATAACTGAATGGTTCCAGAGGGAAGATTTCAAAGCTGCAGTGACTATGAAAAACTCACACGGAAACTTATTCAAACAGCCACAGGTTGAACCTCAGTTATTAAAGTCAGTGGTCTCCGTACAAAGAAACAAGGCTGGAGTAAAGAACAGACACCAAGTTATTGATGGATATTTATTTATCTACATATCAGAGATAATAATTTGGTTCTCCTGCACTAGTGGCCAAATGGCACCTCCCCACCAGAACCACATGTGACTTTAGAAAGCAAACAAGACCACATCTTCAGCTGCTGTAAATTAAAATTTATGATTAACACCCTAATCTCGAACACTAGTGAGATGGCTGGAGCAGTTACAGAGATTGCCAGCTCTGCCACTGGGGCAGCCCAGCAAAATTACCCACAGGCACTGCAGTCTACAGAAAGGCATGTGAAAGTAAATTTTTGGTTGGGCTTTGAGCTTTGTAGCTCAAGATCTGCTTCACCAGCATTTCGGCAAGATGCTGACCACCAGGAGAGAAATGGAGAGGAGATCTAGATGCAATAACTTCCTCAGTCATTTCAGTTCCATCTACCTGTGATGGAGTGACCTCCTACCTACAGTGACAAGCACAAATATCTTCAATGACATTTTTAGTTGAAGAGCAGGTGCTTGAGAACAATTGTTTTAACTTATTTATCTATTATTTTAGTTAGCTGAATGCTGAATGCTTGTAAGCCTAGTCCATCTGCTGAACAACCCAACTTTGTGCTTATTTTGAGCAAAGCACTGTACTGTTTTAACCAATATTTATTCTTTCGTTCACAAAATCATTTCATTTACTAAAGCAAGTACCAGGACATGGTATCCTTTTTAGCCCTACTAACTACCAACATCTCCTATGCTTCAACAGATAATCACACACAAACACACACAAAAAATAAAAACCATTAAGGAATGCAGTGATAGCCAAAGGATCATTTCTGGATTTACTTAGTCAACACACAGGAGTCAAACTCCTTTTCATTAACTGAGGAGGCAGCTTGGAGATGGCACAGAGAGTTTCACAACACTTCCTTTCTGACAGATGAAAGGCTGCAGATTATTTAGTAGTGAAGGTGAGCTGGGGAAAGACAGGAACATCCAGGATGACAAGGCTGTCCACACCCACTAGCAATTTTTAACCAGAGGACTGAGTTACAAGCAAATATGTGCCAGCTACATCTGTAAAACTATTTCTGTTAGATTTTCAAGGACAAGACTGCAAAGGCTGCAGAGGGTAATTTTCTAGGAGCTCATTTGAAAAGCCACCACCAATGGGCTGATATTTCAATAGAGATATGGAATGGGCCTGGCCCAAGTACTTTCAGCTGAAGCGGAGTCAAGACCCTGCACACTTAAGGAAAAAGTTTCTTGAGGTATTTGAGGACGTTGAGTTTTTCTGTGTCTCCAGTGCTGTGTGAGACATTAAGCATTATATGTTTTACTTGGAAAAAACCATTCATTTCATGGCAATAACGAATGTACAGTCAAAAATGCCTTCACTCCACCACACACATTCCTCCCACTCCCTCATGCTAACCAGCAGGACTACAAGCAGGAACATATGCTCTTCCTCTCTCCCCCATCGGTCTTTCCCTCCTCTGGTGGCAGAAGGCACTTACACTGGCAGCTTGCAGCAGCAAGATTCACAGACACACTTGGCTCATACCACAAGTGGTTAACCAAGACATCAATAAACTACTCAGCAGAGGACTCCAGGGACTTACCTCCTCTGAGTTCTCCTTGCAGCTGGATTCCAGCAATGTGAAGCCAGCTTCTGGCTCCAGGTTGGCTAGGAGATGGCTGGAGCCCCGCACCCCATTCCCTGGCTCCCTGCAGGCTGCACACAGAGGTTTTGGCTCTGGGGCACATGTTGCCTCCTCCTGGTTTGCTTTGGCCACTCTCAGACAGCTGGCCTGAATCTTCCCTTGTCACTGTTGCAATAATGGTTTGAGGAGCGCAGGGTCAAGGCAGGCCAGGAAACCTGGATGGTTCTGGCTGGAATAATAAGGGATTTGTCCAGCCAACAACAGGCAGCAGGTTTGACTCTTTTTCCAGGACCACGGACATAGTAGAAAAGGTCTGAGGTTTTGATTACAGGGCTACAGCAGGGAATTCAAAACCTCTTCCTGTAGATGCACATTTTATGGGCCAAAACAAGTCCATATAAAAGGAGTTTCTGCCAGAAGCATTTATTTCAGGTTTCCAAGCAGAATAAACAAAGCACTTCTGTGAGGGGATAAGGACATGCTTACAACAGTTTGGGTCAATTTTGCAGCATTGCCTGAGGTCCCAGAGCCCTGCAGGAGTTTGGTATCCAGCAAAAGCTTCTTAGGCTAACCTGACCCACTGTCAACCCAAAAGGAGCAAGGCAGAGGTTGTGCAGTGATGGGGTCAGTGTCGCATCATGGAACCAGGGGAGTCCCAACCCTCTTGGTTGCACTCCAATGTGCATCCAGTCCTGTTGGAGGCCTATGAGCAAGGATGACTGAAACACCAGAAACAGCACACTGAGCTAACTGGGGAGGTAAATCCTCCTGTCCACCCCCAGCAGTGTGTGTAAGCACAACTACTGACCCCCAGAGATCTCTTCTCTCCCTCATGGCTGGTGTGTCCCCAGCCTCCTCTCAGCTGTCACCCTCCTGCAGTTTGGGAGCACATTAGACAATGCAAAGGTCACTTCACTGAACTGAAGTGCTGGGCAGCTCAGAACAGAGAGCCCAGGGAAGCTCCTCCTAGAATGTCAAGTAAGGTTTCAGTAGCTGGAGTAGAAATGTGATAAACTTGACCTTGAAACAAGATGCCATTTCCTGGGGGTAAGAATGATTAAACACCAGGACAATTTGCCAAGTGAGAGGAGGAATCACTTAGATCCTTTAAAACAAGATTAGATCCCTTATCAAACCTATGACTTAATCCCATTTCTGGGGAGAAGTTCTACCTAAGAGAGCCAGAGGGGAAAGGAGGGTGAAATTTCCTAATCACTGCCTCCTTCTTAACCTGGAGTTCATGTGTCTCTGAACATACCCTAATTAATGACAGTCATGGTGCAACAAGATCAGAAAGATTTATTCCTTCCTACAGCACACCCTGCTAAAACAAAAAAACCCAAAAAAAACCCAAAAAAA
>VZDJ01000346.1:20259808-20282003 GCA_008694505.1 Cyanoderma ruficeps
AAAAAAAAAAAGAAAACGTGTGAAAAGAATATTGGAGGACCTATGGATTTCTGATTTCTCTAATCATACATGTAAGATTTCAGAAGTCAGATAATTTGACTAGTAGCATCAGAAGGCGTTCTTTCATCGAGTCTCCTACAGGTGTGAGGTCACCCTTGAGTGCATGTAATCTGGTTTCCAAGCACTGATTCTCCTAATCCTGATACAATTGGTAGCTTTCCCCAGTAAGCTACACTGGCCCTCTAGGTCCCACTGCAAGAACAGTGACATGTTGACATGTCACCCTGCTGCCAGTATCTGGGATGAGACATGAGGTGAGCAAGTGAGACACTCTCCCAGATAATTCATGAGACTTGACAAGTCTAAATGTAGCCAAGTAGGTTTTGGACCTTCCAGTGATTGCCTTCCAGCAAGTTGATTTCCATCAGAGGTGACACAGCTAATCTCTTCTCCCCTATGCCCTTCAGGGAAGAGAAATAGAAATGGAGCTTGGTCTACAGAGTTGTTCATGTCATGGTTAACAGATCCTACTGCTTTTGGCCTCTCTGTCCAAAAATAGAAGAGGCCTGGCCTTCTTTGCCAAAAACAAATCAGATCATACACCAAAGACTGAAAATGAAGACAGAAGAGGCAAAATAGAAAATTCCTAGTTGGCAATCCCTGCAAGAATTATTCTTTTTCAGGCAGTGTAAAATTTTCTAAAATTCTAAATCTTGTAATATATCAGACCAGCAGTTGTTTATGTTTGTGGCATTGCTATGCTACAGCATCCATACCATCACTAATCTCACTATACATGGTTCACAGATTTTAAGGTCAGATGTTTGGGATCGTCCAGGCAACATAAACTGCTGAATTTCAGCCAGAATTTCACCCACATCAATCTCATACATTCACTTCAGCTTGGGAAGCACCTTCTTTGAGCTCAGTGAGATCTTTGCTTTATATACAGATGGCTCCTTCCTATTTCCTTTGAAAAGAATGGCTAAGGTTAAAGGAAAACTGGAGACAATGACAACAAAAACCATCTCCATCCAATCCCCACCCCAGAAAGTTAGTGAGGAATTCTGAGTAATTAGCGTCAGAGACGGTCACATTTTCTGCAAACTGCCATGAAGTGGAAAATACCAGGTGACAGCTCCATACTGGAGATGCTTCAGCACTCAGTGGGCTTATATAAAAAGCCATAATATATATAAAGGTCTAATGTGCCTTCAAAATTACCTCATCTTCTATTTAGAGATTATTTTACCCTTGTCTTCCTTTATTGCTCTTTACATGAATGAAGTGGTGAGGCTGGACAAAATGGAGGCAATTTGGGTTACTAAGTGGAACTAGAGTTCATGGTCAAAGTTAGGTTTGGAGAAAGAATTCCAGAGCCAAGCCACCTCTGCTTTGCAGTCAGCTCTCTTTAAATGCTTTTTCCCCAGCTCCAGCCCCCACCCTCTGCTTGGTTATAAGGCTGTCTAGTAAAAGAGGAAAATACAAACAGAAAGCTATGGAGGGCAGCTGGATGAGGGATAAAAATAGCAGTGGGGCTTATTGTAGTGACATCCTTTGTACCATTAGAGTGAAAATTCTGGCAGCATTTCTATTCCATGGGATTGGTATCTCCAAGGGGGAAAACACACTTATGCCCTTCTCCAAGATGGGAAAAAAAAATAAAAAAAGGCAATAGGTTTAGCTTTGGCCATGCCAGTGACAGGAGTTAGAAAACAGCTAGAACTGCTGAAATACAACACTCAGGAAAACAGTGGAAAACCCCTCCTGGAGCACAGAGTGATAGAGGATGCAGGGGAGAAGTCCCAGCTCTAACCTGCTTGGCAGCCTGAGCTCACACTGTTGTCCCCATCTTTTTGTTGTCCCCCCTCCACCCCTTACCTATTTTGAGGCTCTTTGGAGCAGGCTGCCTCTGTGTAGCACCTGGAAGATGGATTATGATCTCTAGGCTCTACTGTAACATAAATAGTGAGACTCCAGTTGGCTCCAAGGTCCACATATCTCACCAACTACTAACAAGTTAAAAGTTCTTACTTGGGAAAAAAAAAGAAAAAGGAGCTATTAATTTTAAAATTAGTAGCAGTAGCAAATCTGCAGCTTATATTTTCCCATGTAAAACAGAAATAGTGCTGAAGAGCAAGATGGAATATTCAAGGAAAGAAATGCCAGTATTAGTTTTTCTTCCTCTCCAGAAAATTCTTGGTATCTCCTCTATTCTTGCTGGTATAAATTATCCCTAAACCTATTTACACAGAGATGTATTGTCTCCTAATGGTCTGCTGTAGCCTTCTAGTGAAGTGGCTAACACTGGGTACCTTCCAAGACCATATCCTAGACCCTTGCCTGCAATTCTCACTCTGCTCCAGAATTTCTGTTGTATTCCATTCCTCTGAAGGTCTTTTCCAACAACTGCTATAATGTTTTCTGCCAGTGATAGCATTGATGCTCCCACTCTCATCTGGCCAGATCTGGAAAACTTTCAGCAAGCTGCTGAGCAAGGAGGCTTTGCTGGCTCTTGTTTCCTAAATCCTAAATTACAAAAAAAAAAACCTAAAAAAACTCCCACAAACAAAAACCCAAAACAAACAAACAAACAAATAAACAAAACAGCCCAAAGACAAACAAAAAAACCCAAACCAAACAAGCAAAAACCCAAACACCCCTCCCCCCAAAACCACAAACAAACAAAAAAAACAGCTCTAGATCCAGACACCCTCTAAGCTCTGACTTTCAAGAGAAGTGAATTATGCAGCAAATTCAACCCCCAAAATTTCAATTGGGATGTAATTTAAATACAAACATTTGGCTTTCAGGCTTATGATATTCCTAAGTGGCACCAAATCAAATGATTTCTGAAGCTGGCTGAGAATTGAATTGGCCCCTTCAGGTAGATGTTTTTCTGCTTACTGTAGAGGATGACACTGACGTAGTTTTACTCAGTAACTAATCAATAATTTAATTTTGATCCCTAACTAAATGAAGCTCGATAAATATCAGACACTTTTAAATTGGGTTTAATTAGTGTTTATGCATATATTCCAGGGCTCTGATTCACAAAATGTGGCAACTCCACAATGAATCTTGTCTTCCTGCTGGAAGACACTCACCCATGCCCATGTCAGAAGCAGCAGATGGTCCTGAGACATGCAGGGTTTGGGTGCCCTCATCCTAACGGGAAGTAATTTCCTAAACCTTATCACAGTGTCGGTGTTCAAAGGGAGCAATGTAGGTGATATGGAGGGGGAGAAAGGGACATCAAAGTGGCAGCTGGGGAGGGGCCCAGCTTTGAATTGCCAACTGTGGGTTAGATGCAGCTCAGGAACAGCTGATGAGAGTGATGAGCTGCAGAGAAAGACGTCAGCACAGGGAGAGATGGAAGAGATTGCATCTGTTTCCTCAGAGACTATGCAAACAGGGAATGACATAGTGCCAGCATGTAGAAAAATTAATGGTCTAGAGAAGTTATGGCTACCAAAACACAAGAGCTCTTAGCACACCAGAGGTAACTGCAGTCCAGCACATGGATATTCTAAGAGTAAAACTACCTGCAGATCTCATTCTTATCATTGGTCAACACGAGAACAGCAGAAAAGCAGAGCCATGAAGGCAGCTTCCAGCTGGTCTTGTAGAGAAGCGTGCCCTGCTCTGTGAAGAAGGAAAGCTTAATTCCCTAAGTACAAGCCATGCCATGCCTCTCACCCTCTGGGCTGGAGCAGGTCCTGGCCTGCTTCGTGTGCCAGCACAGGCACGGCCAGTCAGGTGAAGAAATTAGCTGGAATCCAAAAGGTGCAAGATCCTTATCAGAACCCAGCACTGCACACAATGGGAAAGGAAAACACATAAGCAGAAGCCAACTACGTGTTGGTAGAGATTACACAGAAACACACTCTAGGTACATGCTATTCCTGACCTTTCCATACTCTTCTACCAAAGTCACTGGTACCAAGGTTTGGCAAATCATTGGGTGTCACTGTGGTTCTCAGGCTTTGGTACCCCAAAACTGATGTTAACAACAACCACCACCTCTCAGTGGAAATGATCACAACCCCACCAACTGAAGAGCTCCATCACCTTACAGCTTTCCTAGATGTAAACACACATACATAGTGCACCCTGGACTGGTCTGGGAAAACCACATCCTATGGGCAAAGGAAAATGCACTCTTTAACAAGAAGCTTTGCCAGCATAACCACATTGGCCCTAGGAGGTCTGCCTGGAAAGCTGTGGTGCTGGAAGTCCATGCTTCTTCATGCCCTGACCTAATGAGGGTGTGCATTTATCTATCACATTTCATTTTAAATAAATATCAATATTTTTTCCCCTGGGCTCTCCTTTCTCGTTTTGTCAAGAGGAATGATTGTATCATAGCCAACATTATGATGCAAAATTAGAGGGAAGAAAATGCCTTAGAAAGGTGACATCATCTGAGTAGATGTGATGGCTACTTGCATTAGCTCAAGTATCTTTCTCCCTGAAGTCTGGCCCAACGTGTAAATCAGAGAGGCCTGACGGAACATAAAAAGAAGTACTATCCTGTTGACCCAGTTTTCATAGAGAGCAGTGTGTATAATTATTTTGGCCACCTGCAGCTGATAAACCAATCCTGTGTGAGGTTAAAAATTATCCAGGCATTTACTGGTGACACAGCAGTATGCTAGAAACCTGTGCAGCAAACCTGCTCAGCCACACTCTGCTGCAGGGAGGTGTGGTGAGGCATGAGCCAGGGCTGACATAGATCTCCTGGCAGATGTCCTCAGCACAGAGAAAGATCTACAGAGTTCTGCTTAGGTGGTTTATGTCATTCATGAATGGTAAAAGTAAGTGATATCACAAATATGTTATTTTGTGCGAGGATAGGAGCTGCACAAGGGCTGTCTGTATGGTGCTCCAGCCTGCAGGAATACTAGTAGTTTTCAGCAGTAAATAAAGCACCTTAGGAAGTACTGCATTGCTGCAGGAAAACCACTCCCTGTCAGAAAAGTTATGCTACTAAAAGTGCAATTCTTTTTTCTTTTAATAGCATCAGTGCAAATATTTTCTGCCAGAAAAGCTGTGACAGTGAGAGTGCCCCTTGCACAGGCCCCAGCAGATGTCGGTGTGCTGGCAGAAGTCCTCAGCAGGGACTGGGAGGAATTTGCTGAGAGAGCATCCTCCGTGTCTGTGCTGATGACACTCCTGGGCATTACCAGGCTACGATCAGGGATTGCTGTGATGAGCTCCAGCAGTTTAGGTTCACACAGCGTGTTTTCTCCTGGGATAGGCTGGTGCTCCAGGCAGCAGAGCAGCACAGCTTAGGCACTCAGGTGTGAACATGACCTCCAGATGTTCAGTGGGTCCTGCAGCCCTGGGAAAAAGGTTCTTGAAAAATCCAGCGTGATACAAGTCTAGCCCCTGATGAACCTTACTCATCACCCACTTTTGAGAAAAACTAGAAAGATTATTCATAAATTTTGGGCAAAGTGCATAACCTTCTGAGACCACCCAGCTGGGGTGTGAGAGACAAGGATTTATAGGCTTTCGTTTTTCACAACTAAAACATGTTTCTCTTTTTTCTGTTTTCCTTTTTTTTTTTTTTTTTTTTNCTTGATGTGTTACAGAGCCTGAGTGAATACCCAGAAAAATAGTGATATAGCTGTTACTAATTGTTCTAAAATTAAGTGACCTACTTGGGAAAGCATTTTCCCTGTAACTTAATGCAGAAGTGCAAATGGATATAATTATATAGGCATAACTTCCTATTATGTCTTGGTTTTGTTTATGGCACTTGAGAAGGGATTTAAATTCAGCCCAAACACCCCATTTCTATGGGAAATAAAAGGTGAGATTCTTAAGATAAATTATAGTTATACTACACAGTCTAAAGCATTGGTATTGACAGTAATTGTATAATGCACCATATAAAAAATCTAATTCCCATATCTTCCATTAGAATTTATATCCTGATTTCATGCAAAATTAGAGTAAGCTATTAATAGCGGTGGACTTCGTAAAGATTTACTCTAGATTACAAGATTTTCATCTGCTCTTAGCATGGAAACGGTAAATATTACTCAAATACAAACACAACTGAACTGTAAACCATCTCATTACATCTCAGGTCTTTACTAAGTAATGAATTTTCTCTGTTAAAAACATAGTAGAAGCAAGTTTTTCCTTTAACAAGATCCCCTCAAGACTAGTCAGCCAATGAACAGGGTTTAATGATTATACGGAGCCATTTTTGTGGAATTATTGAGATTTGCACTCAAGTACAGAAAATGTACATCAGGCAAAAGTCCTTTGTGTCCCCACAGTTCACCAGGTCTGTATGATCCATATCCTCATGAGATATCTCATTTATAAGACATCTGTTGTAGTCACATCTGCTGGGGAAACCTAACCAGGGCACCCTTTGACACAGATGAGACATATGTTGCCATAAGGACATTTCTGCCTAGCAAGCCAAGAACAGCACAGGTTCTCTGCTGAGAAGATGCACTTTCTCTATTTCCAAAGCTAACCAGAAATGGTGCTGTGGCCCCTGTTTGCTCAATGCCTGTTTGCTGCAGAGGCCAGGCCCACATACAACCCAAATCAAGTCATCTGTGATGGTTGAAGCAATGCCACAAGGTCTGAGAGTTGCATTGTCGGGGTGGCTTTGCTCTGGTGGCACTCAGATGGCAGCCACGGCCAGCTCACCCCTGACAACCATCCTGTACAGAGTGCTGTGGGTGAGAGAGGCAGGTCCAGCTCCTCCTTGGCTTCTGCTTCCATCCTTCACATTGTGCTTTTCACAGCTCGGTTATCAAGGCAGATGGCTGCCTGCAGAGCCCCAGGCAAATGGACAGATGGGCTCTCCTCAGCTCAGAACTAAGAGCAAGACTTTGCTGACCTTGCCTGTTTTCTTGGCTGGAACCAGTCAAAAAAACTTTTCTGTAGCTTCAATTCCTGCTTCCACTCAAAAACAAATTGGAACCAATGCAAATCTTAAATTTCCTCATCTGCCTGTATGCAACATCAGGTTGGGTCTTTGCACTCCAAGATGAGCCTGAACTATTCCTAAACTCAATGGTGCTTCATCTCCTCCTGAACTCAGATTGCTCCCCTGCTGCCTTTGTTCTAGATCTGATCAGGCAAGGAAACATTCAGGACATCATCTCTACATACTCCAAGCAGCACATTACCTTTGTTCATACTCATGACTACATGTATTTATGATACCATAAATGGTTAGAAGGGCCTTCAGGATCCATGCTGCTTGGGAGGAGGGAAGAAGAGATAGTAAGGAATATTAAAAAAAAAAATTATATGGGAACACACTGACCTGAGAACTAATTTAAAGTGATGTTGGTACTAACTATCACATTGCCTGGTAACTAGCTTCATCTGATATTGTTACCCTCGAGGCAGAGGTGAGGGTGGTGAGGCACTGGAACAGGTTGTCCAAAGTTGTAGATGACCCACTGGGGTCCTGAACAACCTGATCTAGTGGGTGGAATCCCTGCCCATGGCAGGGGGATTGGAACTAGATGATCTTTAAGGTCCCTTCCAACTCAAACTGTTCTATAATTCTATGAGAAACCATAAAGGGAGGGAAAAAAGAAAGTAACTGAGCACTGAGACATTTCAACCTTCACCCTCCAATGCCATGATGGGCGTATTGTGTGGAAAAACAATACAGAGGTTTAGGGATTACTAGATTAATTCAGGCAGTCTTTTCTGATGTAAACCTTCCTATAATTCAACTCATAGAAGCAGGACAGGAGGAAAAAATTCCCAAATGTACCTCACGGTAAGAGATAAAAAAAATCCATTTGGACCATTTGCAACCTATACAATCCCCTCTCCAACCTCTGCAACACAATTTCAGATATCAATGCTGTGGGAGCATAGACAGCAAGAAAACAAGCAGGTACTTGGTGGGACATTGAGGCCTTTGCATTTGGTCCAGGAAGTGTTGCAACAATTTGAAAATTGCACCAGAGTTGCTGAAAACAAGCCTCTAGAAACTGAACACGACAGACGTGCCCGTAAGGCTTGTCAGCTTTAGCAAACCTTTCAAAAGCTTGGTTTGAGGGAGGAATTTGAGAGAAAATTCCAAGTCAACAGCTTTACTATAAATATTTTACACAGAAGTTGATCTGCTTTCCTTCCCAATTTTACAGTAATGTTCCCTCATGTTCTCTCCTTCTCCCCAATATCTGTTCTTTGCACTGTTTTGCTGTCCTTCAACCTTCCATTCAATTCACCAAAAACCCAAGGAGTATTGCATCCAGTAGAAAAAGGAATGGAGGAAAGAGATCTCATGGAGAGTAATTGCCCAGCGGTACATTTTGATGCCACAAAGCTGGTTATGGTTTCTCAGTAATGACAGCACAGACCTGCTGAACTGAAGAGGAAAACTGTTGGCTTTTAGCTCAGTGACCTCTTGACTCAGTGCTCATCAAAAGCCCCTCACCTACTTGCCAAGGTCAGTCCTGCATTACCCCACCTGCAGGAATCACACAGTGCCTCATTACTGGGTGAAAGCTCTTCTCCCACCACCTATTTGGCCCCTACATCAGGAGCTCGTTGGTGAAAATGGAATGGAGCCTTTTCTATAGGGCTTGCTCTGCAAAGGGGGTGGCTCAGGGAGAGGAAATCCAGTACAGAGACGGGGAATTTAAGAGCCCCTCTAACTCCTCACCGAAAGTGCGACCCACAATGACATCACTGTTCTTGCAGAGCTTGCAAGCACCTCCAGGCATGTCTGTGAGTTCCCAGCTACCTGTAGTTGCATCTTATTTCCAGTAGACTCTGCCTAAGGAAAACAGGGTCTCCAATATTTGTCCTCAGGAAGACTATCTAGTCCCATGGCCCAGATTTTTTGATCCCCACTCTCCTTTTGGATATTGGAACTCTACAACCTTTTTTCATCTTCCCTCCAGAGGAAGCAACATTTACACAAGCCCAAACCCTTCAGCTCACTCATGTGCAGGCTGCTGGCCTCTACTTCTGCATCACCTCCAAAGATTTCATTTGGCAGGCAGTCTCAAAACTGCCAGCATGCTACATTAAGCTGCATTTCTCTCTTCATTCACCACTCTTAATTAGTGTTTGGAAATGTATTAACATGGGGTTAAGCCACAAAGTTTGCATCTGGGCTTGCCTCTTGTTTGGAGGAGCTGAGCTAGCACCAGAGCCTGGTGAAGAGTCACCCCTTCCTCATGTAGAAGCTGAAAGCAAGAGCATAGAAGTGACTCCCCATCACAGAATTCCCTCTTCTGATTGAATATACAGTCACTGTGATTTTTTCCCCCTGCTTTCACAACTCTAACTCACTGAACAGTCATTTGGTCCAGTTACAGAAGCTGTTCAGAAACTACCAGCATTTCTAGCTTAACCAAAGTCATTGCCTTCAGGCAAGGATGTAACAAAAAGTGATCAGTGATAGTGGATGAGTTAAGCAACATCAAATCTCTCTGTAGACACTTTAGGAACGAATACATGAACTAGTTATTACTGAGTTTCATGTGTATGTGAGATAGATAAGAGTACATTTGCAGCAAGATAGTTTCTCTGATATCACAGGCTCTGAAATAGCTGCAAGGTCAAAGAGACATGGCAGAGGAGACAAGAGGTCTCTTCTGCTCCTCCTCAAGGGGCTCACCTCACCAGCAAGGTGCCAGGAGGCAAGTTGAGGTCTGAACTTTCTCTGTGTATGCTTCCATGTTGCAGCCTCTCCTACATGCTGCTATGCTTGGGACACAGGTGTGTTCACTATTGTCTGTGGATATGCAGGTCTGAAGGGGTTCTGAGTTTCCCAAAGAAGTTGGAAGAGACACTGAGACATCTGCCCTCATTACTGCCCTCTCCAAGGGCCTTTGTGTGGCCACCAAAACCCTGCTCCTCTTTAATGGTGTAAGGAAACCTGTAAGTAACAACCAGCATCACCAAGCAAATGTCCTGCTAAGGACAACAAACCAGAGGCAGCAGCGTGCCAGGGATAACGGTTGCTCAGACAAACTACCAGCCCACACCTGAAGAAGAGCACTCCTCTTCCTGCTCCAGATTCTTCCCTTAGGTTTCCAGTAGCATCAATCCATTTGGCAGTAGGAGTAGTTCTGCACTACACACAGTAGTGCAGTGATGTACTGACATACCTGAGCCACCCAGTTTATGGTACAGGCCAGTGCCCACCAACTGCTGATCTCAGGAGAGGCTGTAAAATCTCTATGGACAAAGTGAGGTAAGTGAATTTTGTCTAAGCTCTGAGCAGCTGTGGAACCTCAGGTACTGAGGTTTGCTGTTTTAAAGCTGCTTGGTATCTGTATTAATCATAATATTGCAGACATGTAACACACCTGCACTCCATATCCTGTATCATTTTAATTGAGTGACGTACAAATGGATTCTTCCATTTTCCATGTACAGAAAAGAAACTACTAAGGGTAGTTGGGAATCTTCATCACACAAAATAATCCAGGACATTTCCCATTTCAGGACTCCTTGAGAACGCCATTTACTCAGTGTTTAGCAGACAGCAGCTTCTGAAACTCTGAGGGAGGGAGTATAACAATTCTCACATTACCTGCAGTTAATGCAGGAGAAAATGAGCAAGCATGCAAATGTAAGGATGCAAGAATGTAAGAATGACCTTGAACCTTCCAATTAACAATATCATCACAAATTCCACAGCACGCACACACACAGCCTTTGGCTTCATAGACATAATATCATTTTCTGTCTGTTTAGCAGAGAGAATAGCAAGGGAAGCTGCAAAGAACATGAGCTGAAGGCAGAGATACCTTCTGGTTAAATATCAGAGCACTGACAATTTCATAGCTGTGTATATTAGCACATGATTCGTGAGGGCTGGCATATGTACCTATCCAGTCTTCTCACCACACGTATAGACAAAACTTGGTGTTCTGAAGGACACAGAAGTCTCAGCTCTAACTCATATAATTTTAATCATCCATTAAAAAAATAATGAAAGCAAAAAAAAAAAAAAAAACACAAACCCTAGTTTTTAATATGAAGCAGCACTAGATGGTCCTAAAGTACATATTCTAATTTTTTACTTCTCTTCTCACCAAAACTGAGATGCATCCCAGTGCTCTTTCCCATTACACTAACAGGAGGGTATATCTACTCTGGAACTGAACTGGAACTATATTGGTGCAGGAGGGTTACCCTACATTCATCGGATAACATGGTTTGGATCTGCAGATAAGTCCTAATGGAAGTGAACAGGGAGATGTTCCCTGCTCCCCAAGCACACCGGCCATGATATGTGAGAGAAAATCTGGGGCTTCCCAGATTCCTTTGATCCATACCTGTACTTCGGCCTTCCAGCCCTTTCAGAGCTCAGGCAGGCACTACAGACACTACAACACACTTGGCCCTTCAGGATGGGGTCTGAGCTTGGTGAAGTGCCTTTGATGCAAAACGATAACAGGAACAATAATGGTTGTAGCTCACTGACAACCTCTTCTTTCCTTTCTAAGTCTGGGTGTAAATAATGTTCTTATCTTCTAAGAAATACCTCTGGCATGCCTGACTAAGTGATAAGTAGAAAGAAGAGAGACACTCTTAACTGCTGATCAAGAGGGAGGAGAGTGATTAGCAACCTCTGGGGAACACCTTGTTGATGATGGCTGCTTTGCATTGTTGAGGCTGTAAGAAGCACCTAAATTCCTCCTCCACAGAACTCTCAGCTGCTGATGAAGTCAGTTCTACATTAATCCCTCAGCACACTCCTCCTTAGGCCCATTTCTGATCAAAGCTTTTCTTCCCACTGCAGTCGTAATTGCAACTCTCTGCTCCCATTTGAGAAAGGGACAGAGTCTGAATGTCAGTAGGACATTCTGACTCTGCCAGGAAGGACTCGGCTTAGGCAACACTGGGAATTTATAAAGTAAGGAAATAAAACAAAAACAACCTGCAGAGGAAACAATTAGTAGCAAGACTGAATCAATTTTTGGAGTTTCCACTCTAGGGGTTGTGGCTCCAATTCCCTGGTAGCTGGGTTCAATATGCTGGGTCTCAGCAGTCCCCTGGAATTGCCCATCAATGTACAGCGCACTGCAATTTTTGGAGATTTATCCCACTTTCTGCCATGCACAAACTTAACCAAAGCAAGCAGAAACAAGCCCAGTGAAACAGCATTCCTCCTGCAAGGTCAAAACTTGGACTAGCACACAAGTGTCCTGAAGCTTAGATTTAATCTTGAGCAGTGGATCAATGCAGATGTGTGGGCACAACCCACTGCATAGATTTGCGTTGCTGAATACCAACAGACAGAGGCTTTCTTTGGCCTCACCTCCCTCAGCAGTGGAAATCAAGGCATTTGTGGCTCTGCACCCACACTGGATCCTGTAGGACAGACAGACTGGCCCTGCAGCCAGACACGTTGTGCTGGAATGCATCCTGACATCTTCTTGCTGAGGCCTCCCCAGCCTGGGCAACAAAACACAGACAGAAGGAGATGTGCATTTAGGCTCATCTGTGCTTTAAACACCTCAGAAAACAGCTGTAACAGGAGATCCCTCCATCCCAGACATGTCTACTCTCGTGCCAAAGGTGTGCCCCAATGCTGTATTGGGTCCATATGCACAACATGAAAATCCCAACCAGATCAGAAATACACCTATACCTAACAACAACCTATACTTGATAGTGTAGGAAGAAAATAGAGCCTCACTTTCAATTACGGACCACCTCTTAAATTGGGCAATCCTAGCCCAGAGCAGTGATGTCCTTTCTCCCTTCTTCTTACACTTATCTCCCCATATTATTGCTTTACATGAAACATCCATTTTCATGCATGATATTTCCTTTTCTAACAAAATGCAGCAGAAGGTTCCACAGGTTAATTATAAATTGATTTTAAAAGCATTTACCAAGGAGTTATTTAAATCTATTTCCTTTAATTTCATTTGATGCAGCATATGTCTTGCAGTGCAAAGGGGAGATGCAGCTTTAGTGCCAATATCTGCCAGATGAACATGTTCATCATCAACAGTGCAGGGATTGATAAGTCACTTATCTGATAGAGAGACAAAACACTCCCTCTTTCTTATCAACAAATTGAGTTATCAGCCAAGTGAAGTAGTTTTTCGGTAGCCTTTCTGACTGCGTTTTGCTTTTAAATCCATACTGGCAGCAAATGTTCATGGATGCATTTGCCTCTCTTATGCTCATTTCAAAATGCAGCAGCAGCCACCACAGATAAGAAAGCTTCATCTCCCAAAGATGTCTAGCCTGAGTGCAATTAAGCAGTTCTGAATTTACTCTGATTGCTAGAAAGCTGAACTAAACTACAAAAGGTAACAAAAGTGATGCTAAAACAGTCATACAAAGAGCTTAGAGGAACACACAGCTGTAACGTTGCACATCCCAAGTCTGCTGACATGACCATCACTGATGGCTTAACCCACATTTCTCAGTGCTGCCCCTCATATCTGGGTGCCTGACCAGAGACAACTAGGACCCAGAAACCTGGGAACTGTAAACCCTGATCCAGCCAAGGTAACATTTTTTGCTACACTTGGCTAGATATGCCCAAATAAATTCAGAATTAACTGTACTGCATAACAAAGCTGGAGAGAAGTTAGGGTTATCAGCCAGGCGACATTATTAGAAGACTGTAACTGAATGCATGAAAAGGTTTTAGAAACTGTCTGATGCCTTTTAAGGACTCCGTTTGGTGATGAGCAGCTACTCTGAAAGGCTCTGTGCAGAGTGATACTCATGAGAAGGGTGTCAGCATCACGCTGACTTGAGCAACAGGTGAATGCCCTGAGTTGTTCTCAGAGAGTGTTCAGTGCTGGAATCAGGATCATTTTGGCTAAGTGTGGCTGGAAAGTTAACTTCACTGGGATAGCACTGAAAAGGGATAGCCCTTGACTGCAGAGGCCAAACGTGATCATTCACCAGTATAATTTTTAAATGTGACTGTTCTCTTCCATAAACCAATCCAAAGAAAACACGACTTGATAAACAGAAACCCATAGAGGACAGACACGTCAAGTCAGGAATGTTTCTCCTAAATACTTACAAACTCACTACTACAAATTCATCTTCCTCCTTCCCATAAAGACATAATTAAACAGGACCTCTAAGATTAATATAAGGGTTGCTGATGAGAAAATCATCATTTCACTTGCTGAACAAGACAAACAAAACCTGTGAGCATTTCTGAGCTTGCTCAAAATAGAGCCAGAAAAGGGAGCTCGGATGATCTTCACCAGAAGCTTGAACTTTGAAGAAAGCGTGGACTTTGCGTTGGCTCAGATAAGCAGATTGCATATACCTTTCCACCTACCCAGATCCAACTATGAGCTGTAACAAGACCAGTAACACCTCCAATCTCCAGTTTTTTCTAAAAGCCACAATATACCTACTTTTCCAGACATTCTCCTTCAATAGGACCACTTTCTTTCTTGGAATGTGTTCCTGGGGCCGAACCTGTTAACTTGATAGAAATTTGATACTTCATCTCTAAAGCAACCAGATGCATAATTCCTGGAAGAGTCCTTTGCTCTCACCTGTTTGTAGATGAGACAGGATTGTTGGATATTAATTCTCAAAGAGACAAGAGATAGCTATAAGGATGGCCCAGCTGACAATTGTTTCAATAGTTCCCAGCCTTGTTGTTAGCTGACACATTCCTTTCTCCAGATAATATCTGATGCACTCAGATGTTTCTGGAGCTGTGCCCCCACAGGATGTGTGGCAAGAATGACAGCAAGCTCTTTGCTCCTCTGCTTTCATACCAAACCTGCAAGGAAGTTGCTATTGGAGGGTTTGTTTATTTTTCTTGAGAGTTAGTGAGAAACCTGCATGATAACGTTGAATCCTTCTCTCCTTTCCAGCTGCAATGCTGCAAACCTCCTCGGTGTTGGGCCAAGATGAGGGGACTCTCTGCGATATGGAGGTGGCTTCACATGCATGGGGAGGCAGAAAAACTCATTCCTGCTGCCTCACAACTGATAGTCCTGTACAGGGGAGCAACAATATTGAAGAGCTGGTGCAATGGAAGAGGCTCTGATCCCATTACAGCTCTAAAGATCAGGGCTTGACAGCGGTGGTACCTAAAAGGATCATTAAGTAGTTGCAAATGACTTAATACTTTAAAGAGGACTTAATCAAGCCGAGCTGGGATGTCTTGACAATCTGATAACTGCAGCATACAATTCAGAGAATGCAGAGGCTAGGGATGGGTGACTGGCCTTTGGGACTGATTGTTCTGAAACAGCTCTGCTTTTTCTTTTTGAAGAGAAATTTAAATTACCCAGCCTTTCAAAAATAACTGTTTATCTTTCACAGGGACCTTGGAAATCATCTCATCTATCACACACTAAAGTCAGTGCAGATTTCCTGTAATTCACCCTTAATCCACATCTGAACAAAACTCACTTCTATCAAGTAATGCCAAAACTACTGGTGTTAGCTAGGTGCCTTCCAGTTATCCACGTCAAAAGGTGTTAATTCTTGTAGGAAGGTTAATTCAAACTGCTTGTATTTTTGGCGTTGTTTCCATGGGACTTAGATCAGCATACAGGTAGTACATTTAAGCAACAAAAATAGCTAGCAAAAATAGTTTATTTGTGATTTTAAGTTGGTTGTATACACAGATAAATAGTTTCATTTTACATAATTAAGAATAAACTCATCAAGGGCTGCCCTGTTTGAAAATAAACTAAAATTTTATACCAAAGATATTATGACGGCTTGAAAGAACTGCAAAGTCAAACTGTCTGTAAACAAAGTTAAATCAACAGCTGTGGTAATTTTACCCCAAAGCAAAAAAGGTAAAGGCTGCACACAACGGAAAGACCAAAGCTAGTATAAAGGATTTTATTCTCTCTATTCAAAAATGTTAGTTACATTACTGTCTTCCAGTCTGATGTCTTCTTCAATTTCATGATCCCAAACAGTAGGACAAAGCAAGACAAATAAATACCAATAAATATGTGCCTAATGACAGACCACCTTAAAATTTGCTAATTCTTTTGTTTCACTGAAGACTTGTTTTCATATGCAGTCAGTTTAAAAATTAACATTTGAAACTTGGTTTTAGCAACTACAAATAATTTTTAAAAATCCTATTTCATATGCACTGCCAGACTGAAAAATTAAAATGCAAAGTGTTTGGTTTTAGCAATCAACAAACAAACAAACAAACAAACCCCCCCCAAAAAAACCAACAAAATCCCAACCCAAACAAACAAATAATGTCTGCCAAAAAATTTTATCTGTTCCTCAAAAAAACCCATGAGTTCACANAATTATGTATCTCTTCTGGTTTGCCCAAGTCAGAGGAGCACTTTAAGTTCTTTCTGGTTCTCTTGATGACAAAACTTACTTTTCTCGGACTTCCATGGATTTCCATGAGGGAGGTGGTACTCAATGTAGCTCTGGGCAGAGTAATTTAATATCAGTGTAACAGTTTCTTTACTCAGCACAGCACTCTCCCCATTTAGTTTTCATCAGCTTCCTTCTCTACATTTCCCTTTTCCTGTTGGTAATAAAAAGCTTGAGTTTTTCCATAGTGAGGATCACAGACTGGCAGGATGCCGAGGAAGAAGCTGCCATGTTTGCTGTAAACACTCCAGGGCACATAGCTGAGAGGATGAGGGAGAGTCAAATAAATAAATTACACTAGATACCACTTTCACTGACCCCATGACATCTCTGTCTGAAGATGGACATCCACAGGGTGAGGGTAAAAACAGCCTTGGCTTCCAACAGCAGACAAGACTTAAATATGTGATATATGTGATACATGCTACCTCTGGTTTAAAACTAGCATATTTTATTTTATTTTATTTNATTTTATTTTACTGCTGTGATTCTTCATATTTACTGATAACATATCAGCCATAAAACCCACTGATTTCTTCTGCATACTTTATGATTATTCTGAAGACTCATGGACCATGGCTGCTCTACTGAGCTAGCTGGATGGAAACTGCAGTGGTGGGTCCTGTCTGTCTTCGACAGGAGGTGTATTTCAGTCTCTGTTTTTCACCACAGTAAACAGACAAGGACAGTGGGCCTCCCAGATGTCTGCATTTCTCCCCTGTGCTGGGAAAGTCCACTGAGAAAGTACTCATTAGCACAGCATATGAGTCTCTCTGAGCCTGGAGGAGTGGGGTAGGAAGATGTTATTAATTTAGTCAGTGCTGTGCAGCTTGCAGAAACACTGTCAGCTTCTGCCTACACATATCTCACCTCCTATTGTTAAAGAAATTACAGCTGCTGAAAGAGATGAAAAAGTAACTCATTTATTTTCTGGCTTTCATAGTAATAAGGCAAACCTGATTCTCCTTGACTCTATAGTATGTCTGCTTTTTGGACTGGGGTCTTTTGGGGTAGCAGTGTGGACACGATCTCTGCACAGATGCTATCAGCAAAAGTGTGCTAGCCTATTTTAGTGGCTCTGACTTCACTGACCAAATTTGTTTGGGTATATCACTCATTCGAGTGATATTAGTCATCCAAGAGTAATTAATATCTAGTTAGTGCTTTCCTGTTTCTCACTTGAGGAAGGCTAGAAACCTGCAAAGCTGCGGAGAGGTCAAGTAAAACTTTCAGCAGAAATTTCTGAGGATAGCTATGAGTTCTTAAACACATGGAATGGTTTGAGCTGAAAGAGACCTGAAGGATAATTTAGTTCCAACCCCCTGCCTTGGGAAGGGACACCTTTCACAAGACCAATCCAATCTGACCTGGAACACTTCCAGGGATAAAGCAGATACAACTTCTCTGAGCAACCTGTTGCAGTGTCTCACCACACTCAAAGTGAAGAATTTCCTCCTGAACTCCAATCCAGACCCACTCTAAGTTTAAAGACATTTCCCCTCATCTTATCCCAACATCCCCTTGTCAAAAGTCCCTCTCCTGCTTTCTTGTAGGCCCTTGTTAGTTACTGAAAGGTGTTATAAGTTCTCTTTCCCAGGCTGAATAACCCAGATTCTTTCAGGCTTTTCTCACAGCAGAGGTGCTGTGAGTGTGAGCCCTCTGATCATCTTCACGTCCTCCTTGGGACTCTCTCTGGCAGGTCCATGTCTTTCTTATGTTTGGGCCCCAGAGCTGGACCCAGTACAGTGTTCATGGTGACCCTATGACTATTACACAGCTTACTGTCCTCTGAAAAAGAAACTGCAGATGTCTCCTGAGAACAGAACATGCAGTAGGTGGCACAGGAACACAGCACATTATGTGTCAGGGGTTTCCAGACAGAGGGTGCAAGAGTTTTTCCCACCATCTCATCTTCTGTCTCAGGTTTTGCTTTCATTTCTGCTTCTCACAGGTTCCCACCCTGCCATCACACATAAATTCCACCCGGGGTCTCAGCTCAGTCCCCTCCCATTTCCTATGGATGACTAAAGCCTTCCATGTCAAAACAATCACATTGACTCTGCTGTCACTGTCATCTTAATGTCATACTCGTGCATTTATTCTTTCTGTATAGCAGCTATTTTGTCAAAATGGCCCTTTTACTGGAAATTGATACTTACTGATATCACACCTTGCCTCTGTTCTTTTTCAGCTGGGGTTGAACATAAGAAATCAGAGCAAAATATCTTTTTTTCACCTACATTAAAACTGCCTCATAAGATCCATGCTGGTGGACCTCAGAGCTGGCTCCTCAACAAAAAGTGAACTCACAGTCTGCACAAGCCTGGAGTAATCCTGTAGAGTATTTTGGAGACAGTTTCCTTCAGTTTCCTCTGAAGGCTGTATTGTTTCAATAGGACATTTCTCCCAGTCTTCCCTTCCTGTTTTTCCATTCTTGTGAACGCAGGATATTTTAAGAGTCCATCTGCTTGTGTTACTTATTCCTCTCCACTTTAAGTCATAACCCTCTGTGATATTACAGTTAATTGCTCTGCCTGTGATTCTACTGCAACCATGAATGGGATCATGATTTTCTACCCTATCTGTACCGGAGTAATTTCAAAATATTTCACCTATTACCAGCTCCATCTGAACTTTAATGGCTTTTACAATTTTGAGGACATTTATTGTGTATCTGGCGAAACTGATGCTATTCCTAAATAGACAAGCGCCCATATCACATTTTACATGACTTGTAACTAGAGTAATTTGGATCTTGCACCTTTCTGGCCTGCCTTTAGTCATGTTACTTCCATTTACAGCGGCAAGGTTTGCTATGGACAGAGGGGGATATTATTTAAAAATAGCACCATGTATTTTAAGCCATTTCTAAGCAACGGTATGGATATCCTGTTCTGGAAATGTCAGTAGGCAAAGCATCTACACCATGCTTATGCCACGGCTCTTGTTCTGTCACCCTGTCTGCGCAAAACGGTCCTTCCTTTTATCAACAGGACACGACACGGGACAGAAGATGGTCAGAGCTTCTTTGCGGCCCTTTGCTGCGTGAGGACTGTGATGTTTGCATATGCCCTGCTCGGCGGAACGCTCTTCATCAGACACGATCAGAAAAAGCAAAATGAGTGAGGGTTCTTTTGTTTTACCTTGCTTTGCTTTGTGTTTTTTTGTTTTTTGGGGGGGCTGGCGGTGCAGCGCAGGGCGCGGCGGGGCCCGGGGGTCGCGGCTGCCGCGGGTGGCGCGGCGGGGCCGGTGGCCGGGAGGGGGCGCGCTGGGCCCGCGGAAGCGGCGGGGCCGCCGTGGGAACCGGGGCCGCCCCAGCCCGGCGGCTCCTGACGCGGCAGGGACGGGGGGTCCCTCCGCCCGGGGGTCCCCCCGCCCCGCGGTGCGGCCTCGCGCTCCGCATCACAATCTCGAGGGCTTGTGCTCGCGTGTGTTTAGCAAAATGCTGAGAAGCGGGGAATAAATACACATATAGGCATAGAACATCCCAGCGGGCTGCCCGCAGTGGGAGCGGTGGAGCCGCCTGGAAGCGTTTGTGGGGCACATAGGAGTCTCCCTCCATCTCCGCGAGTGTGGAGGCCAGCGTGGGGATGTCGTAGCGGGATGCGCGGGGCGTAGCTCGTCGGAGGCTGGCGGCTGCCCCGGGGGACGGGAAAACAGCAGGTGCGGGAGCTGCTGGAGGGGGTCGGCAACGCCCGGGAGGGTCGCCGGCAGCTGAAGGTTCGTCGGAGACGGGGTCCCCGCGGGACCCTCCGCGATGGGGAACGGGGATAAGAGGGAGCGCTCCGTCGCAGCTCTGCAGCCGCCGCAGCTCCGCATCCCCCCGGGCTGACCGAAAGGAGGGAGGTCACCATGGGGCGAGAGGAGGTGGTCAGAGTGGGGGCGGCACAAGCCGGGGCGGGGGCACACGCGGGGACCGCCAGAGGGAGAGTGGTTGCAAGGTGACCCCCGTGGGACTCTGCCTCCGCCCTCTCCCGGTTTAATCCTCTGCAGACGCCGGCAGAGGCGGGATAATCAAGCGCCAACCGGGTTGGAGGTGCCCGAGCTACACACGCTTCTTTGTGCCGGGAGCCCGCGCCTCCCCCGCTGCCCCTCGGCCACCGCTCTGCACTCGGGACCAGTTCACCCTAAGGTGCCGGAGCCTCACGGAGGGGGGCGAGGGGCGAGTGAAGCCCCTTCCCTGCCGCCGCCATCGGGGTTACCGCGCTCTCCCTTACGGGAACGCCAGCGGGAGGAGGGGAACGGCGAGGAGCTGCCTTTAATCCCTGATAGTAATTTTTTTTTTTTACTATGTTTACTTCCGACCTCTCCGTGCACGGCTCGTAGTAAAAGACAACCAAAAAATAGTAAAATAAATACAAAGGGCCACGGAGCGCGGCATCGCTTCTCCCGGCTCAGCTTCCTCCCTCCTTCCTGCCCGGCCAGCGGAGGCGGGGGCAGAGCGTGGCCGCGGATCTCTGCGCGGCGAGCAGCGGAGGGGGCGCGGAGCGGCGACCGCCCCTCGCAGCGCGCCCTCCCGCGGCGGGACTGCGGAGCCTGCGCAGCCTGCGCGGCCGCCACAGGCGGGCGGGAACGCGGCAGGGCCCCGCGCTCTGCCTCCGCCCCCGCGGCCGCTCCCCCGCCCCTCGCCGGCTCTTTAAAGGAGGAAAAGCAACTAAACTTCTATTGTACCGGCCAGCGCGCCGCGCCGCCCCGGACCAGCGACCGACCGCGCCGGGAGGCGGCTGCTCCCCCGCTCCGTGGGGTTTATCAAACCGTGGTGGGAGGAAGAGACCTACCTTCTCCCAGCGTTTTGTCTATTTTTTCCCTTTTTTTTTTTAATTTTTTTAAATTTTCCCCCGACCTTTCCGGCGGTTCTTTTTATCAGCTATCCATTTTCCCCTCGTTGTTTCTGCACCGCCTGCAATAATCGCCTTGCTACGTCTCGCAGCTGGCGCGTTGGAGAAGCCGGTGAGTTGCGGGGCTCTTCGCTTTCCATCACTCGATTCCCGCGGTTGTGGCGTTTGGATTGACACGGGCTGGTGCCACCCGGGCTGCTGGCGGGGCTGCGCTCCGCGGACCTGGATACCGACGGACGCTCTCCTCTGCCGGGGCTCCGGCGTTCCCATCTTCTTTCTTGCTCTCGGATTTTAATTTAATTTTTGGGGGGGGAGGGGAGCATTTGCTTCTCGCGTATGCGCGAGCAGGGTGTGATTGTTGTATATATTGCTTATGCATATATATATATATATATATGCGGGTAGATATGTATATATGACAAGATTTGGCAAAGTTTGCCAAAGCCAAGTTTGGCAAAACCAAGGTCGCTGCTCGTCCCCGCGTAGTGCCAGCACGCCCAGGTGGGTGGCTGAGTAACAGCCCGGCTCCCGGCTGGAAGCCGCCGGGACGCGGGATAGGGATGCCGCTGAGGTCCCGGGAGGGAAGGAGCTCTGTGCCGGAGCCGTGCCCCATGTGAGCGGCGGCGGCGGGAAGCCGAGCTGAGCCCAGCCGAGCCGGGCGGCCGGACTGCCGCAGCCTCTCCGGGGCAGCGGGGAGGGTGCTCCGGGAGCCGGCAACCGACCTCTCGGTAGGTCAGATCGCGGTGCCCGATTGTCTGGCCGCACTTAGAACAGGGTGAAGGAGGGTCCTGTTTTGTTTTTTTTTTTAATTACTATAATTATTATATATATATTTTATTATTATTACTAAACGCGACTGCGCATTTCCCTGCCGGCACGGCGTGGGGAGCCGAGAGGGAGCGCTGCGCACCGGGGGGCCGGTAGCTCCGCCGAAGCCGGGGGGAGCCGACCCCCACTGCTCACCCGGGTGCCCTCTCTCCCCCCTCCCTCCCGCAGGCACCAGCCGCCGCGATGCCGCTCAGCGCCGG
>VZDJ01000346.1:20284409-20442052 GCA_008694505.1 Cyanoderma ruficeps
TTCTTTTAAAATTTTGTATTTAAGGCATTTTTTCATATGAGAATCCAATAGAAAAGAGTTGTCCCCAGTTTGCTGTATATATTTACACATCATATTGCCATGTAAATAACTTTAATAAAGCCTTTATAGAAAAATGTGCAACATTAATACGCAACAGTTGTGGCAACTGGATTTATACTTGTCTTGAACTTCTGTGCCATAACATTTCACAATTTTGTTTTTTATTTAAGTACTTTTTTCCTTTTAAAAATGATTTTTATTTTGTTTTTAGATAAATAAATATTTGCCCAAAATATAATTAGTTAAATCCTGTGTAAAGACTTCACTTTGTCTCCCACCGTTGTCATTAGATGTGTTTTTGCATGATATTCCTTTTTCTATCATCCTGGCAGTGACCTGACTGAAGTCAAAGGGGGGTTGAATAAGGGGAAATGGTGGTAGTTTTGCAACTTAGTAGAGACTCGTTTCTTGCTCCCACTCCATCTCTTAATTCAAGTGGATAAAATTCTTGGTGTAATGTGCCCTGTCAATTCATCTTGCCTTGCCACCAGGTCCTCCATGCAGGTGCTGGTAGCAATGCTTGTGTTGATCTTGGTCATCTGCCTGCTGAAAGTAAAGCTGGAGCAGTGTATTTTCTCACTGCTCACCCCAGTGTATAGGCTCTGCATTCCTTCCACATACATATAATTACATTTTCAGGGCATGACCTTCATTCTGCACTAGGGACACAGCCATGCACTTTGAGGGCTGCTTTGTAGTAGGCTCACCTTAATTGCTTCCTGTTTGATTTTAACAGAAGTTAAGGAGGATAAGAAAATAAACTGAGATGGTGACTGTTGAAGTGGTTAAAACAACAGAGCGGTTTCCCTTTTTAAGTGCTGAAATCAGCAGAGCCAATCTTCTTAGTCAAACATCTTAACACTTTATTAATGTGAATAGTTACTTGGGATTTCAAGGGATACAAAGTTCAAGGACAGAGAAAAGGGAGCAAAGGAAAAGGAGAGCTATTTCTCACTTGAATATGCTCAGACAGATTCCTAACATTTTGCCAGACATATTAAATAATATTTACATTCAGGACTGGTCTCATGATCAGCTTCAGATGGGCCATAAAGTACTTGCTTGACACTGGTCCGAATAATAGATTTGATCTTTTGTCCCCTTTTCATCCTCTTAGCACCACTTTGGTCATGACTTCAGCAACAAATCAATGAGCCCTTTGATGTGGGGTAGGAATGGGCTTTTCAAAAACTTGCAGTTTTTCAATTTTCATAATTCCCGTTAAATACGTATTTGCTTGGCTTCCAACCATTAGAGGGGCAGTGCTGCCAGACAGCACCAGTGCCAGCCATTGAACTGGGACCAGGTGCGTGTGTGTGGGATAGGGGCAGGTAGCACTATATGGACAGGGTAGATGCCAAAGGTCTCTCCTGCAAAGCCCTGGGTAACCATCCCAACAGTCTTGCAAGAGGGAGTTTGGAAAGAGTATAAGTATAAATCCTATTTGGTGGAGGCCTTTAGGTGTTGAAGGCTTCTTGGGGGGAAAAAAACCCATTCTGCTAGAAAAAAAGGACAAAGCAAGTTTTTTTCTCTTCATATTTTTTTGTATCACCCTCTGTAACTGGGTTTATAGAAGTGGTCTGCAGTTGCTTTTTTACAGCTTTTGATTCAGATATTCGCTCATGAGGAAAAAGAATTATGTGAAACTGTTAATTGTATCTGAACTGTAAATCAGGACAACTTGCAGCTATGAATAACGTGAAAGTTCTGCCTTTTATTAGACAGGATATCTAATTTTAAAAATACATTAACTTCATTTGCCCTTTGGTTGCTCCTTATATTAGACATTGCTTCAGAACAGAAGCAAGATGTTGTTCAAGAATTTATAACCAGAAGGTGTAGATCCATCCTCAAAAACTGAAAGAAGTCACCTTTGAGTCCTAGTTTTGTGTGTTAGCAAAACCCCCTGGCTTCTTCCTGCTAAATGAGGCTAGACCACAATGATTAATGAACTTCTTATTTGTCAGCTTCTTATATCATTTGAAGAACGGTTTGGGTTTTTTCCTTCTATCTGCAGAAGGTCCTTAGTCTTTTGATGAATAGGATACTTGCAGTTACTTAATTTCTTACTCTCATCTTTTAACTGAGTATCAGTTCCTCTTGCCACTTTCCTACTGGAAAACAAACAATGAACATGACCCCAAACTGCCACTCTAAAAAAAAATACAGTTTTATGGGATGGCACTTCATATTTATGACATTTTGTATTTTGTTGTAGGACTGCAAAGCACCTAAATAATGCAATTTAAAAAAAAAAAAGAAAAACAGGCTGTGGGTATTGGGTTAAGAAACCTCTTCTGGTCATTAAGTTGCTGCTGGAATAAAGAGGAATGTGGCTTCCCCTTTCCAACTCCTCCCCAGAGATTAGCACATTTGGAAGGCACAAACATCTCACAGGAGTTTCTGGGCTGGATTCAGTTAGTAGTGCATTGTATCTGGACAGGAAGGTGTTGGGTTTTGCTGCTGTTTTGGAGCAATAGAGGAGATAAGCTTACAAAAGCAGCATCTGAGCCTTGAAATGTGGAATTTACAGTGCTTGCCAAACAGCTGTACCAAAGCTCTACTTGAAATAAAAGGAGCATTTTTAACTTCACTTCTCTGCTCCTTTACTTTCACAGGACACTTCAAGCTACTTCCAGAAGAACTTTAGGCAAAATGTGGCATCAAAGGAAACTAGAAACAAATCATCATGGTGAAAATAAAATCTCCTTTAACATATACCCTCACTGATTTAATTAAATTAAATACGAACTTTGAGGATTCTATCTTAATTTTTATTCTTGTGCTTTAATTTTGTCCTTCCAGCCAAGTTATCATGTAAATGGCTTCAATGTTTCATTACAGAATATGCTAGGGGAGAACTGGGATGTATAAAAGAGCATATCTGCTTAATTCACCTCCCACCAGAATCTGTGGAAATTCCATGTTTCTTCTAGAGAAACAGATTTGCACCAGTGGAGGATGCTGTTGAAAATTTTATCATTACCTATAAAGAAAACACTTTACTTGTCCCTACGTAAGCACTCTTGCTCATGAAGCACTTTGCAACCCTTGCAGGCAGTTGAAAGACGACAAACATTTCATCAGAGTTGCATGAAAGAGAATTTCAGGTAAGTGGAATAGAATAACTGTAAACTGGAAATAAGCCAGGCCACTGCAGTTGAAATCTGAATTTATTCAAAACAGAAGGTGGAGGTGGTTGTTTCATCTACAGAGATGAACTACCTTCTAATATGTTTGATTTATTTTTTTATTTTATTGATTTGTGTTAGAATTATCTGCCAAGGAATTAACAGAAAAATAAAACAGGACTATAAGTGATCCTAACACAGGCAGACAGTTTGGGGAGAGACTCAGGATTTACTTCCCAGCTTACAGGTTTGGTATTCCATCATTTTAAAAGGACACTTGTGGGAGCTTCTGAAAAAAGGCTCTGCTGACTGAGAACTAAGCCCTGGTTTCCCCTTATTGTTTCCATTCAGATGAGGCCTAAACTTGCCTAGAAAAAAAAAGTAAGATCAAGAAATGAGATAGATAAGCCACAAAAGCCAGATTTCATTTCCAGTACAAAATGTTTGATGTTCAGCAGATTTCTCCTACCTTTGTATCATTTACTCATCTCAGGCATAGCTGTAAATGTCAGTGGGGACAGGCAGTAAAAAAAAATGTTATCCAAGATTCAGAGTAGCAGTTAGAAAGTTAAAAGGATTTTTTTTTCCAAATTTAACCATTATCTTCTACATAGATCTTGAGCAAAGAGAAGGTGCAAGGATTTGGAGCACCTTGCTTATAGCAGTGGACTCAGCCCTGTAAGTAATTCCCTTTACAGAACGATAGAATTGTTTAGGTTGGAAAAGTCTTTAAGATCATTGGGTCCAACCACTAGCCCAGCCCTGCCAAGTCCACCATTAATCCATATCCACAAGTGCCACACCTTTTATATCTCTTCAGGGATGGTAACTCAGCTGTCTGTCAACCAACATCCCCAGGTCCTATTCCACTGGACAGAAAACACTGGCCCCAATACTGGGCCCTGGGAAACACCACTTGTAGCTGGATTTAACTCTACTCACCACCATTCTCATCCAGCCAGATTTTTACCCAGTGAAGAGTGCACATGTCTGAGCCATAAACACAGTTTTTTCCAGGAGAATGCTGTGAAAGACGCAGTGTCAAAGGCTTTGCTAATATCTAGGCAGACATCACAGTCTTTCCTGCACCCATTAAGTGGATCACTTTGTCATAGAAGGAGATCAGATTGGTCAAGCAGGACCTGCCTTTCATAAATCCTTGCTGGCTGGGCCTGATCCCCTGGTTGTCCTGCACATGTTCAGGTGATGTCACTCAAGATGATCGGCTCCACAGTCAGCTCTGGCACTGAGGTCACTCTGAGGGTATGGAGCTCCCTAGATCCTCCTTCCAGCCCTTCTTGCAGATGTGCCTCATGAAAGAGTTGCAGTTACAGTGCTTCAAGGGGGGGAGCTGGTTTGGTTTGGGAACTGGCCAGGCAGTGGCAATATCACCTTCAATTGGTCTGTACTATGATACAGGTATTTTTTCAAGTCTCTACAAGCTTGTCTTTGAGTGTGTCCAGACTGCACCTTCCTAGCAAATGAGATTAATTTTTTCTGATAATGATGAGTATGACCTTTGGTGCTGAATATTAACAAACACGAAAAAGCATTATTGGCCACTTGCCAAAACTATTTAATACTTGTGGTTACTGATCAAACCTTGTTTCAAGTTGCCACAAATGCTAGGGAGCCCAAGCCCAAAGGCATTTCTGCATGGTTGTGCTTGAAACCATAAGACACGAGGGAGAAATCACTGGCTGAGAATGGACCTGCACAGCTCAGGCTGACTGAAGTATCTTATTCCCACAAGCACTGTTTCCAGTTTCTAGCTTGATACGGGAATTGTGGAGCTGTTCTTTTTTCTAGACAAGTCTGGGAGAAAGCAGCTAGTTCCTGACATTATGTGTTATGGTGATTACATTTTATTGCTAAATTCACCTTTCATATGTCTGTCTATGGATCTTGCCATGGCTACTTTTCTGTTGAATACATTTCCATTCAAGGCAAAAATCTTTCTTGCCACCATTTGTAATTTCCATCGTAAGCTTCTATGTCCCAATTACATGGAATTACATTTTCCAGATAGGAACAGAAAGGAAAAAAAGTAGAAATAAAGGATTACGTGCAATAAATTAAGAGATTTGAAAATATAAGATGCAAAAATTAAGCAATCTGACTGGGTCGCAAGGAGTTCCAATTAGAGAAATTAACATTGCTTGGAACTAATTAGCTCCATCAGCTTCCTTCATGCTAATTTATCCATGAAGAAAGAGGGGGGGAAATTACAGGGATTGTGCTTTATACATTGGTACTACGAGGGCAAACACCCAGGAGTTTTGCAGGCTGGAGTTAGAGTGTACATGATCAAACACACAGCCCCACTCCCACAGCCACGTCCGTCCCCCTTGGATCCCTCGGGACATCCCCGCGGATCGCTGGGGTTGGAGTTGCAGAGCTGCGCTCCCGTTTCCCGGCACATTTTTCTTTCAGGCACCACACGTGTACAACGGGCTGCTCACAGGGGTGCAGCTGCCAGAGTGAGAGCTTCTTTTCACTCCTTTTTCTCCCATTAATCTGCTCCGTGACGACAGCAGAGCCAAACAAAGCCTCTCGGTGCAGGTAGTTCCTGTGATCTAGTGCCCGGCTGAGTGTCTGACAAAGCCTTTTTTGGCTTGGGACCAAGGCCGTGCTGTGCTCTGGATGAATTAGGGGAAGAGGGATCAGCGTTGCAACTGTGTAGATACAGCAAATGTGAGCTAAAGGTTCGTGTGCTTCCCTACGGCACAGAAACATCCCCGCTCTCCCTCTCCTGAATAAATGCGGTGTCTGCAATAACAGGTGGGATCCTACCCCATATGACTCAGGTTCCAAATTTATTCAGTCTTATTTTATGTAGTTCATTTAGGTTTATCCAGTGTGATAAACTGTGGATGCATTTTCCTAGAACTATTTATGTTCTCATTTGACTGCACCACACTAGTTCATAAGGTAATGTTGATTTATTCACATGTCCCAGGAAGGAAAACCGGCTGTGTAACAATTGCTATCAGGACAAGGCTTTCCAAAAAGAGTTCTTCAGAGAAGCTGATGTTTAACAGTCTAAAACCAAGTAAAAATGTAGAAAATATGGTCAGGATGCTGGATCGGACAACAAAGTTTCTATCAGGGTTGTCCCACTATTCTACACTTTACTAATTTACTTTCAGGCTACACTTTGAAATCATGAATAGATGAATAAACTGAATCTATTTTAAAGGGATACAACAAAATATATAGAGACCATTTTGTTATAAACCATGTTCCATGAACATGAAAAATTCAGGAAAACCAAATGTGATCCATTAATTTCTGAGGAACTTGAACAAAGATGCTACTGGACTGGGATGGCTTTTCAACAGTAAACGGCATCACTATAGAACAGTTGCAACAGACCTTTTAAATATTAGAGTGTTTATAGTGTGTAAATGTGATGGACAGGAGAGAAAAAGGGAGTTTTGGTTTGTTGGTTTGGATTTTTTAATTTTACTTTTATCAACAAAGTATTTTTCATAGAGATTTTGCCAAAAAAATTCCATCAGCCTCCTAACAGTTCACCATGTACTAGCTGCAGACATTGAGATTCACAATGGATTGAGAGAAGAAAAGCCGTATTATTTTGATAAATTGTGCTGTTTTATAATATTAATTTGATCTGCAAAATTCCTCTCATCTGGGCTAAAGCATATTTTTCTTTGGGCACACATAAAATCTTATTATGTGTTCCCATTATCGTTCATCATTATGGTAAAGAGTAAGATAATACTGTATTGTGCCTAGACTTGAACACTTTAAGGGAATAAAAAGGCTATATGAATATCTTATGAAGTGATTGCAAAATAAAATTGACATCAAAGTGATTTGACTATGTAACATATTATTCCCTCTCTGTAAAATTGGATTCCTGCTGAAAAACACTTTCCTTCTTTTGCATTTGTGAAAGAAGAAACATAAGCCTCATGCCCTTGTGGAACTATACAACGTTTTCCCATGTCTACAAGGGCAAAAGTATGCATCCTCATGTGTACATTTATTTGAAATTTAATTTTTGGTGCTTAATTAAGATGAATCCAACCCTTCCCCATTTATTTCAGCAAGCTGCCCTAAAACTGAGACCTGATTGTGGCAGCTGAAACAGTCAACACATACTGCAAAAACATTAAGGCAGCTCCAGGGGCCAAAATAATCACCAAATATTAATGACCTGCTTAGCAGCTGAAGCAAAATATCTGGAGAGGGAGGTGGGTGCCACAGAGGTCTGTGCAGATGCACTGTGTGACCTGGCCCTTGAGGTTGTACCATCCTGCAACTGTGTTTCAAGCTCCTTTTCTTGAAATTGATAGCCAACTTCCCATGCACGTCACACATTCATATTTGGTAATGCTGCTTTCCAGAAGATTTTATGCTCAGCTGATATTTCCATGAGGTTCCTCTGTAAATGTCCCTGCTGGTGGCCCTTGGGGACTTGCTTGCAGGAACAATAAATCCCACTGGAGAGTGCTGGCCCCTGGCGTGACACAGAGTGTCCACACAACACCAAGTACTGACCTGGTGTGAACATACTTTGCCTGTTCAAATCTGTTTAAAAAACTTTGAATGATAAACTTTATCCTGCCACAATTTATGAGAAATTCCGTGTCCTACCACAGCTGCCCTAAAGTCCTCATGAACACCCCATAGTTTGCAGATCAGTGATGACGTTGATATGAATTGTATTCATCCTCCTGGATGCTCCAGCCATGCATGGTTTCAATTTTGTGACTATGAGGCCACTGTAACTTATTTATTCCCTAATATAGTTGGCTCTGTGTCAATCAGCTTTCAGCTGATACCTTCCTTTGTCTTGGTATGCATTGGGAGCAACATCTTGGCCTCTTCATGAAGCACCACATAAACCATGAAACACTTACTGACTTCAGCAGGGACACGATTACAACCTTAGTTTTGCAATCTTTCTTTAATCTTCTTTTAATTAATTTCATTCTGATATCATTATCTAGATTGCCCCATTCATTCAGCCTCACAGCATCTATATCTTCATTCTCACTGGCAGGCTTTGGTAACTTTGCAAATGGGGCAGCTCTATCTCCCATTTCTACCTTTTGATCTTTACTAACAACCTTCCTTTAATGTCTGCTGAGCTCAGCCTTTTATCAGGCAGAGCACTCCACCCTCCCTGGCAGAGGGGGCACTGCTCTGATCAACGCAGGCATGCAGAGGTGAATTTCTACCATCTGCCTCTCCAGCTGATCCTGCTGGCTCATCTTGGCTCTCCAGCCAGTTTAAAAACCAGTTCAACCAAGTCCAATTTAAAACTGAAGGGCAGACAGGATTTCATAAAGTTTTACAGCCCATTCAAGTTCAATTAGTTTCAGGACCTGTGTCATCACTGCTGGGAGATTTCTTCTGGTAACTTCCTTGGGTGGACAGTATTGGTGTGGGTAGGCAAACACTGGAGCTTGCAGCAGGCACTATAGTTTTGAATGTATACAATCCATGCTGTTCTGTTGTTTAGTTTACTAAAACAAAAAGAAAAGAGCTCAGCTGTTACCTTTTTTTCTTTTTTTTTTTTTTTTTGGCTTAGTGTCAGAAAAATGCCATGCCATTTGTACAGTTAAATGGAAAGGTCCAAACTATTCCATGTTTCTATGACTCAATAGGTAAGCTGTCCCCTCTTCTCCTTGGCCTTGGTGTGACTGTGGCTCAGCTGGTGTGAAGCAGGGACTCAGAGAAGAGAACAAGCACTGCAGCCAGGTCAGAGTGAGAGAAACCCAGGGGTCAGGGTGCAGGCTGGCATGACTTACACCAAGATCCCAAATCCATCACATAACATTGGGATAAAAATCCTTATTCTGGTATAATTGCATTCTAAATTGAAATAATTTATATTAGCACACCTGTCCCCACACTACATGACTGTAACTCATTATTTTTTAAAATATGTAAATCCTGGTCCACTCATCTGCCTAAGCAGTGTCATCTGGTGCAGATAGCACAGGACCATGACCTTTTATCTGTGATTGTGGTTTCTGAATATCTCCGGGATGGAGACTCCGTATAACCTCCCTGAACGGTCTGTGCCACTGGTCAATGATCAACATCCTGGTCATGACAGCTTTTTTCCATGGTGTGTCTTGATGTTACACAGGATATAACACACAGTATGTAAATTTTCAGAGATGCTGAGCAGATCCATGGCTGGGATTGCTCATTACTTTCAAAGATCAAGCAAAAAAATGCCGTAGTTTTCCTCTTCCTGAGCAGCAACAATTTCTGGATGAAAAGACAGCAGAGAAAGGATAAATCTGGGGTACAAACAGATACCAGTGCACTGCCTGCCCTCTGCCATTTTTTTTTCTGGGTAACTTTAAACTCTGATGCACTCTGGCTTTCAGGCAAGGCACATTTTCAGAAGCTCTCAGATGTCAGTGGTTGCAAAGCTCAGCTGAAAACTGAGCACAAATGGAAAATCCTGTCCTTTGGTCTCTCCTGGCATGTCGACTATTTACTTTGACTTATTTAAATCTTACCTGCTCTGCCCTCATTTTCTCATTTCCAGTCACTTGTACCAATCGGCATCATTTGGCTGAAAGGCAAACTATCCAAACAAATCAATGTTGCTTCCCTGCCACGAGCTAACAAAAAAAAGTCATCCCTGAATCCTGGGGGCAGACAGCCGACACTGTCAAGAAGGCAAGTATCAGCACACAGCCCTGTGTGGTGCTGGTTTTCTGGGGTGATAGTCTATTTATGTGATGCTTTCCATACAACCCATGCCTTCCCTACCCATCACTCACTGCCAAAGTGAAGCTGCCCAGTACAAACAGCAAAATAAGCTGCTCTGCCTAGTAGTGGAAAGGTCTTTTCCCAGTGCATATTACAGCTTGCTTAGATGGGTGGTTAAAGATGGTGTGTTGATTTTAATGAAGATTGATAGTCAACATGAACACTCTGCCTGCCTTGCTTCTCTGCTGGATGCTCAGCAGAGAGCCTGGCAAACCTGAAACAGTGGGATCGCCTGTTGATTTGGGGATTAAAAGCTGCCTGTGGAAGACTGTGCTGAGAAAATGTGCTGAGACCTTCTGCTGAAGGGGCTAATTCATACTTTAGTCAAGTGGCATTATAACCATGTCTATCATGAAAATTTTTTATCAGCATATTGTTTGAATCTCAGATCAATGCACACTGATTTTGGCAAATCTAATTAGATTTGATGAGAAAGAACATGGATGCATTTTCTAAGGCTCTGTAGTTCCCATCTTTCTATGAGTAATTTCATTTTGAATTTGTTTAACAGCAATTAAAAGTTGTGAATCTGATACTGTGGAGATGTCAGCCATGGTTATCCACTCGCCATCTGTCACCCAACTGAGAACAAGAGACTGGGAGTCAGAACTCCAGTGCCTCCCAGTTACACCAGTCAGAAGTCAATGTGAGCTCTCTGTATGGCCACAGGCAAAATATTTTACATATCTCCACCTCAGTTTGCATATCTGTGAACTTGGATATAGCATATATATGCATCTTAAGGGCATTATGAGACTTCATTGATCACTACTACTAAGCTGCTTCCACTTCTTCTGCTTCCATGGCACAGCACCACATTGATTATCATAATCTGAGATGTGGCAGGGCCACAGTCTGGTGCTTATCTATCTTTGTGAGTACTGTGGCTGCACTGCAGTTGCTTAAATCTCTTCTTGGTACAGCAAGGATATCAGCAATACAGGTGTCCATCATGATGTCTGGGCTTAAATGGGATGTTCTCCAGGACTAAACAGGTGAGCAGCTTTCAATAGATGCCCACACCAGATACTTCTGCCTCCCTTAGGTCTTTCCTGCAGTGCTGGTGGAGTTTCTTTAGTGGATGTTAGCCAGTTTGCCTATATCCATATCCTTGTAGCATAAGAGCAGCAGCATCATGACTGTGAAATGGACTTAAAACCAGGACAGTGTCTTGCTGTGGCGCACATCCTTATCTCAGACATAGGAGCTGGGAAGAAAGAGGCCAGCACAAGCCAAAGGCTCAGGGTGCAGCCACTCTCCAGGCAGCAGAGAGATGCAAAGGAAGGTGTTGGACCAGATCTCCCACTTCTTAGGGTGGTGCTGGGTCTTTGTATGAAACATGGGCAGTGGTGCCACTGTCACCAGCTGTGCTAATGAGAGGACAAGTCTCCCAGCTGCCTCTGAGGAAGATCTCATACCTGCAGCCACAAACCAGCCTGTCCAAGCCCCCAGAGGACCCAGTCCTAGCACCTGCCCCATGGCTGTGCCCATGCAGGCAGTGTGGGGCACATCCACAAACAAACACTTTAGGCAAGTTGAACTTTACATATGAGTGCATAAATAGCAACTGGTCTTGAAAGGAGAAGGACATCAGGTCCAACACAGGTTTCACACACCATCCCCCACTTCCCTCTTGTTGCTGGAGGAGCGCTGTGCATTGCCCAAAGCTCAGGCTGTGGCTTGGATGTGTCAGTGGTCCTGTCGTGACAGTCCATGGGCTGCCAGTGTCACTCTCCCTTGAAAACTGTTCACATGAATGTTGTATATTTGTTATAGATGAAGAGATTAGTGTAAAGGCTAAAAAAGGAAAGTAAACAGAAAGGGAAGGACCCTGGGGATACTGCAGTGGTGTCTGCCAGCTTGGCTGGTCCAACCTGTTTATAATGTCTAACACAATCACAGGTGCCAAAGAATAACCGACAAGTTAAACAGTTTCCTCTTTGAGACTTAGCCACAGGATCTTTGTGTGAGTAAAGCAAAGATCTTGCTGTTTTCCCAGGAGCTGAGTGCTTCAGAAATGGGGAAGCAGACACCAGGCTCTCCTGTGGAGACTGATGCCATTTTACCTGCCCCGTGCATCCTCTGCCGCTGTTGAGACACGCGGTTCTCCTGTGGGCACAGGGCTCCCTGTGACCAGATCTGTGGCCCTTATCTCTCATTAAGGGGTATCTTCATATCCATGGTTTTCTATCCCTGCTGACAGCACCATTTTACACTTCCTCTCCCAGGCATGCAACTTCTCTTGTGATCTTTCACCCTTCAGACAAAACAAACTCCTTCTCCCCAAGGATTTAGTCAGTCCCTTTCTCAGGAGCTTCCTGGGAAATCAGCTGGGACCTGAATGGTGCTGTCTCCCTCTCTCTTGAATTCTCTCTTGCCCACAGCATTTATTTTTTTTTTTCACACTAATGATGCTAAACCTCTGGCTCACAGTTTTGATAGCCCTCCCCCAAACTCAAGCATGCTCATCTCTGGATCTACTTTCCAAATTTAGTAATGCAGACATTTGCTTTCACTTTATTTCAAGGCTTTCTTCTTTCTTGAATTGCATTCAAGATAGTAATTTTAAATGCTCTTCATAATCTCTAGTGGAGCCTTTCTACCTCTCTGTTCTACTAGTTCAGTCTTGCTGTACCTGCAGAAAGGCATATCTTAAAAAAAAAATCTTTGTTTGTTTGTTTGTTTAGTTTAGTTTTGTTTTGTTTTAATTATTTTTTATGCCACAGACTTGGGGAATATTTGGAGCATCTGAATGACATGTTTCTGTAGCTGGTAGCTGGGTCTTCAGTGGTAAGTCTGTCATTTCTGTGCTTCATACCAACCCTGAATATCCTCTTTCTCTGCTCTGGAGTCACGTATAAGCTAACCAGAATCTGTTCTTCATCTCACATTGAACACTGAGAGGACACAGAAGGCAAGTGGAAATCTTTCCAGCAGCTTCATAAACTTTCCAGTCTTTATTTTTGCAGGAGCCTCCTGCTCCTGTCTCTTAGAGCTTTGTCTCCACCAAAATCACAGGTGAGTCACCATCACCTAGAGATGGATCACTGTTCGGGTACAGGAATGCCTTTTCTTTAAATTAATATGAGTACTTAAATTCAAAGACTGCGAAAATAAATTAATTATGACAAGTACCATTGCATTTTCCCGTTGTTTTATCACAGAATGAACTTGATATTGGTAAATACAGCAGAGAGGTATGTATAAGAGTGAGGACAAGAGCTGGTTGTGTCAAATCATTACACCTGCTGCAGAAGAAATGGCTGTAATTGGTTGTAAATACATTCAGGATGACAATTAGGTGGTTTCTAATCTTCAGAGAAGAAAAATTCCAAGATAATATCCAAGAAGGTGAAGTGAGGACAAGACACTGATGCTCATCTTAATGTCTTTATTGGCAGGCTGATGTAAAATGTTGATTTCTATTGGGAGAGGAGCAGATGCAATGACCTAACTCTTCCTCCTGAGTGTCTGAGATGACTGAGGGTTTTTTTGAGAGTTCTGGAATTAACCTGGAACAAGCTTAATCCCTGGATGAGGGAAGGTATAATTATTGCTATGATTACACACTCAGCTCCTTTTTCTGCTGCGTCTCTCCATGGCCCATATTTGCAGGGAATGTGTGGTGGTTTGTTCCAGCCTCTGCTGCACCTACCTGCCCTGGCTGATGACACTTCACTTTCCAGCTGCCTGCCTTTCCAGCTGGAAGCTGTCACCTCCACACTCCAGTAACCTCAAAGAACACATCACAGCTCTCCTTGGCTCCACTGGCACAGATTCAGAAGCGCACATGTGATGCCTGCTGCCAGCAAAACTTGTGGGGTCATAGGCGGGAGAGCTAAGGCAGAGTGCTGGAGGGTAGAATGCTTCAGCTGCCACAGCCTCGTTGCAGCCTGACCCCTGATCTTTGCCTCAGATCTTCTTTTGGCCTCGAAAAAACCTGTTGCGTCAGTTGGCCTTGACTTTGCTCTGTTTAATTTGCAGAGGTGAACTTAGAGCAATGCAATTGCCTTGTGTAAGTGCGCTAAGCTGTCGTAAGGATGATTACACTTGAGTGCTTTATTGATATGAGACTATTCAGATCACATTACCAGATGATTTTTATAGTACAAACACTAGATAGGCTGCAGGGCTGAGCGATAAGAACATAAGGCATATTATACATGTCTTGTACAATAAAAAAGGGGTCTTTTTATGTTTCCTGCACTGAAAGACCCTTGGTGGGGTGAAAATTGTGGGTCTCCCCAGGTTACTGAGGCCCCAACTGTGCCATCACTGGGAGATATGCTTGGTGGTCAGCTGCCTTGCTCCTGCCAGCCTGCCTGCAAAGGTATAATGGGTGATCTGTGCATTTTTATGGGATGTGGGGTCTGACTTCCAAACCCCAGGACTGCCTTGCAGTGGAGGGGAACAGCATGTCCTTGTGCCACAGGTTGCAGAGGAGCCATATTTGGATAATCTTGTGTGATCATCATGTGATGTCTCTGTGTGTAAACAGGAAAGCAGACATTTTCTCTCCTCTTCATGATATTTTCCTGGATATTTGCCAAGCCAGGAATTGGACATGAAATACTTATCCCTTGTCATGGCACAGAGAGTTGTGTTCACAGCCATGCTGCTGGTGCTGGTAGTACCTCGGCAAGTCTGTGGCATCAGGAAAACCTCTATTAATTTGAGCTGATGTTTTAACAGCAGATTTGCTATGTGTTTTTCCAAGGAAGAGAGTCCTATGGAGAAAGGAATGAAAACTCAATTTTCAGAGCTATTTGATACATGTTCCTCTTCTGCTCTGGCCACCTGGAGCTGTGAAGGAGCCATCTGGGCCCCATTTAAGGGCAACACCCATGTGAAAGCAACAAAATAGTTTTATGCCACTGCTTCACCCAAACTTTGGAGTGGGAATGGGCTTGGAGAAAAAAGTGTGTCAGACTGGTCCAGAAAAAATTGTGCCAGTGTGCTTCAGAATAAAATGTATCAGGGTGCTCCAACACTTGGCCCTTTTCAGCTGATAAAATGAACCTTTGGTCTCAGAGTAACCTTAGATTTTGTTCTTTCTCCTGAGTTCACTGACCTCGGAAAGTCATTTATTTAGGACTTGATCTCCAGCCATTTGTAGGAGTATGGCCCAAAGCAATCTCCTCAATTTCTCTTCCTCTGCAACAGTTTGCTGAAAGGGACATCACAAAACCTTTAATCTACCTGCTCAGCAGGGCTCCTACCTCTCTTACCATGAGCAAGGAAGGCCTCTTTTTTCAACCCAATGTTGTATTCTTGTTAAATTGCAGGACCATAGAGTTGCAGCTTGGATTTTTACCCTAATTTTGTGCCTTTTGCACAAGCATTTGCTTCTCCTGTAATGACTGGGTATTTTTTGCAGATCAGCTCTTTCTTGAAATAGTCAAAGCATTGTAGAGGAGTTGGGAACATATTTACTAACGAAATGGAGCAGCATGTGTTATCCACATGAAGATGTCACTATGATGGGTAGAGACAGGCGCTGTGCAGAGGCTGACCAGCCTGGTGTGGCAGGGGCAGCTCCCAGGCTGGGCACCACAACCCACACAGATGCCAGCACCCTCTCAGGTTGTACACACTGCAGAAGTGACACTGCAGCTCCCACCTTGCTGCAAAGGTGCTGGCACAGCAGGATTCTAGATTCCCTCCTGGAGAGAGTAATAGCAGTATGGAGAAAAATCTCATGTGGCATTGTAGCTTCTACTTCATTTTGGGTCCAGCTTGGAATCAAGGGGATACATTTCATTTTTTTCTTAGTTTGTTTAAAAAAAAAAGGTAACAAAAATGGAAATAAAGCTTGTTCCGTCCATATGCTGGAGATATGCTCTTTTCCTGTTTCAACAGTCTGCAGCCTGTTCTGTAGTCTCAATGCTCTCTCTTCGAATTCTTGGAGGGCTGCAAAGCTACTTTCTACATTTGTATATGATGCTTGTATCCTTCTCTTCTGTGATAACTTGGAGACAGACATGATATGTCAGCACTTGGGAGAATGGTATTTGAAAGTAAAAAAAATATATATATATAATCTGTAAGAAGCAAATTCTCAGTGTTTGGGAGAAACGGGTCCAAAGCCTTCTGTTGGAGTGAACAACCGTGTAGGACGGGCACTGAAGGCTCCCGTGCTCCCCATCCGCTGATGCTGAAGCTGATTCCACTCTTCCGCGGCACCTTCTTGCCCAAGGGAGCAGGACCGGGTCCCGTAACCTCCCCGTGCCCGCTGCGCGCCTCCGCACCGGCTTCCCCCGCACCTGCGGAGTGCCGCCGGAAAAAATCTGATCTTTCACGGAATTATTTAAATTTCAAGGTACGCCGAGGCTTGGCCGGTGCGTGCGGTGCGGTGCCGTGCGGCGCGGGCGGTGCGGAGCGATGCCGTGCGGTGCGGGGCCAGCAGTGATGTTCTGTGTGGTGCCGGCGGTGCAATGCGGAGCGGTGCCGCTGGTGGGATGCGGGGCAGGAGACCGGAGCGGAGGTGGGATGCGGGCGGTGGGATGCGGTGGGATGCGATGGTGGGGCCGTGGGACACGGTGGGATGGGGGGCAGGAGCGCGGAGCGGTGAGATGCGGGGCAGGAACGCGGGGCTGGGGGTGGGATGCAGGGCGGTGGGATGCGGGGCAGGAACGCGGGGCTGGCGGTGGGATGCGGGGCTGTGGGATGCGGTGGGATGCGGGGCAGGAGCGCGGAGCGGGCGGTGAGATGCGGGGCTGTGGGATGCGAGGGGATGCAGTGGGATGTGGGGCGCGGTGGGATGCGCTGGGATGCGGGGCAGCAGCGCGGGGCGGGCTGCGCTCGCTGCCCCGGGCTGCGGCCGCGGGCGGCGGGGGGCGGTGACGTCACAGAGCCGCTCGCCAGCACAACGTTCCATTGAGCCGAGCGCGTGCTCGGGCGAGCACATGGGCAGCGGGGCCCGCTCCGCTCCGCGCCCGCCGCTCCGCTCCGCGCCGCCCCGGCCCGCTCGGCCCCGGCCCCGGCCCCGGCCCGCCCGACCCCTGCCCGCAGCGGGCCGCGGTGAGTACCGGGGCCGCAGCGAGGGCGGCGGGGTGCGGGGATAGGGGGTATTTATTTATTTATTCTGCTTTTGCCTTTACTTTCCCCAACCCCCCGCGTTGTTATCCGAGTCCCCGGCGGGGCGTGCGGGTCCCGGCGCAGTTCGGAGCCCGGGCGCGGGGGTAGCTCGGATGGGGGGAGGGGAGGGTGCCTTTCGTGTTATTTATTTATCTTTGTTAAAACGCTGGGTCGCCCGTGGCCTAAACATAGCAACTGCACGCCGAGACCCGTGCGGATGGGGAGGAGACGGGGCCGGGGCACCGTCCGACGGCAAACGCGGCCGCGATGGGCTCGGAGTGACCCGCAGCGATGCGCCCATCCCCCGCAGCTCCCCCCCACCCCAGGCTGCCGGACACGGGGAGGGAGCGGGCACGAAGAAATGGGTGCCCACCCTCGCGTCCCGCGGTGTGGGGAGACCCCCAGGGCAGGGGGGGGTCCCCGCGGTGCGGGGCTGGACGAGCCCTCTGCAACTGCGCGGAAAATGCGCGGAAAATGCGCGCAGCGCGCAGGCCGGGACGCGGAGCCGGCCTGCTGCCTGCTCTGCTGCATGCCCTGCTGCATGGCCTGCTGCATACCCCGCTCTATGCCCTGCTGCATACCCTGCTCTATGCCCTGCTGCCCGCCCTGCTGCCCGCCCTGCTGCCTGCCCTGCTGCATGCCCTCTCTGCCTGCTGCTGCCTTAACCTGCATCACTCGGCCGCCGTTAGTGTGGTCGGCCTAGTCCAGGGCTGGGTATCAGGAGAGCCAGAGGGATAGAATGGGGAAGATTCTTTTCGTGTTCCACAGGCCGTTGCTACAAATGATTTCTTAGGCCATCTTTTCCTCAAAAAGTTGTTTGGGGGTTTTAGTACTTTAATAGGCCCCATATCATTTTTATACCTAAATAATACTGATGTGTTTCTATTGAGATGGTGCTTTAGGACTTGAATCTCAGTCTATTAAACTGTTGGTTGCTGCATCTTAAAATACCGTGCCGAGAAATCCCAACCGAACTGAAAATTGAATCTGAGTGATGCTGCAGGCCTTCAGTGAGATCTTTTTAATGCCATCCTTGTTGACAAGTTTAGACATGTCGTTCTGGCCACCTATCTGGTCAGACACATTGAGTCATGAGCCCTATACTAGTTCCTCTTTATCAATATGTTAAAAAATTTGCGTTATTTAAGTCATTGATTTGGAACAAAAGAGCTTTTCTGAGTGTGTATTAGAATATGTTAGCCATTGCTAAGTACAAAGAACACAATTATGTTACGTACGTGTTACTGCTGCATGAGACGAGAGTGTTTATTTCTTCACTAGAGCAGAAATGCAATCTCACTAATGCCAGTTTGCACCAACTGCAGTCCACTAGTGTGGATTATTTTAAGAGTACAAATACATTGCAAATTAGGAGGATATTAAAAAAATGCAGCTCTGAAGTGTGGACATCACTAATAAATAAGCATACAGTCTGATACTTAATCAGGTGTCACAAATATCCAGTTTCCTTTCAATTGTGATTTTTAAAATTCTTTTAAGAAATATATGTGTTTCCCAAGCATGTGAGGCAGTAGGATGCTCTTTTGTGCTAGGAGCTGTATATCTCAATAAATGCCAGCTTGCAGCCCTGGGGGGTGCAAGTCATTTTATATTCACTATGCATCATTTTAGGAATGCACCTCTAACTTTATTCTTTCCCCCTCTCCCATCTCTCATGACATTATGTCAGGAGTATGGCTTACAGTTTAGGATTGTTGTAATTCGGATTGGTCTGACTCTGCCTATGTGTGCTTGAAGTTATATTAAGGTAATTAGTGGTACAGGTGCAGTTTGTCAGCCAGTGGGAACGCCTCTGTACCTGTTTGGAGTAAAATGTGTGTGTGTGTCTCGCATCCCTGAGAGAGGGGCTGCCTGCACAGGGACAGCAGGAGCAGTGCCAGCTCGCTACCTCCGCACGGCCTGGAGGATTCCGCGTCGTTTGCATCTGCTCGCTGATGTCCAGCCGACGTCAGAGCCGTCTGCAGGCGCAAAAATAAGGAAGGGCTCAGGCCTGCCGCTGTCGAAGAGCCTGTCTGTTGCAGAAAGGAATCGTGTTCCAGTCAGTTTGTGAATTGGAATATTGGCTTCCTGGGTGAAACTGCACGCTTGGAATATAACTTTGCCTAGAGCTGATGGATTTCAGAGATGGTGGTGAGCTGTGTGTCCTGATGGCAGCACGGTGCTGTTGCTCTGTGTTAGGGTGTGCTCTCCTCTCTGTGTCCCTGCACAACCACAGCCCAGCTTTTTGTTTCATTAAGGACTTTTATCTTATAAGATTGGATCTTATGCTTAACTCTTTGCAAGATTTGAACCCTATCTTCCTGTTTTTAATCAGAATGCTTTACAAAGGCAGTTTATGTTTCCTGGCTGTATATATTTCATTTACTTTTTTAATGAGAAATTGCTGTCAGGAGAAGCTGATGTGGAGAGACGCTAGGGGAAAGAAACGTGCATCTGTACTTTTGAGGGTATTAGTGCATCTTGTGTTCATTTAGCACCTTTCAGCTGAATGTGTTCACTGCATTATTGCAATATCACTTTCTACAGGCCTCTTTCTACATGCTTTTTCAGTGATTGTGCTGGTGCAGCTCTATTCAGAATTGCAAGGTCGTGCTTACAAGTGTGGCAGTTTAAATAATATTTTTCCCCATTGATCTATGCAGACAGTAGTGCTGGCAAGCCATGGGAAAATGGGTTTTTTTATGACATGGGAGGCATTTCTGCTGCTTTAGGATTACTGGAGGTTTCTCTTTTGCTCCCAGTAGATCTATTTAGTGAAGTCTGGTGTCAGGAACTTGTGGTGCAGTGCACTGCAGCTGTGTGCCAAGCAGTTAGTTCAGCAGTGCAAACGGGTCCATCGAAGCCTCGGTGGAGTCTGTGCTGCTCTCAGTGCATCACTGCTGGGATGGAGATTTTGGGATGGTGGGCACGACACCCTGACCTCTCAGTGCTGGCCAGGGGGCTGGTGGTGTGATATGATGTCCTGCTTTGTGAGCCAGAAGGGATGGTGAGCTGCAGACGGAGCTAGCAGAGAGGAAAATGCATACCTGGTCAGGAAGCTTTTGCCTTTCTGTAAAAGGTGATACTGATCTTATTTTGAAGTACAGCGTGTTGTTTTCTGTCTCCTTGATGGCTGGTAGCTTTAGTACTGAACCACCTGCATGGTTCCTGGTGAGATTTATGAAGAGTGAGAAGGGAATAAAAACATAGTCTGTTTCTTGGACTCATTATCACTGCATATAGGCACATTTTCCCTCATCACAGCTGCATCTGCTCCTGACATTGTCCATCTTCTTATGTAGCAAAGTGCTCAGTGCCCTGGCAAGCAGCACTGCTGTGTGCCTGCATATGGTATTATTATACCAGGGGTGCAGTGCCTGCCATTTGCTCACCCTGTGGGTACAGTTCTGAGGAGGACAGCATTTTTTGAGCTACCAGTGTTGCAGTTAGGGAGTGTTCTTAGTTCTCTCCCTCTCTGGCAAGTGCCAGAGATTGTTTAAAACAGAGCTTGCTGGTGGTGTTTTTTTCTAGATAAAAGCACTGAGATGGTTACCTGGAGCATCAGCTCTCCTTAGCTGAATGCAGCAGCCTGCTCAAACCTGGGACTACTCAAATGCTGGGACTGGCCAGGCATTTGGAGTGGTCTGGATGTGTATGATCTGAAACATCCAGATGTGTATGGTCTGAATGACGGTTAATGCATACCTGGATGGTCTCTTTCATTATGCGAATTCAAGATATGGATGTGAACATCAATGTGGAGCTCTGTCCTACAAGTCATGGTAGGATACTCTGAGTACTGGAGGTGTACTGGTTGAGTATTACCCGGGTTTTCCTGGCAGGTTTGTCCCACCCATTCTGATGCCTGTGCTGTTGCATCTTCACTGCTATTGGTGTTTTACATTTGTCAGCAGATACTACAATTAAATCTCTCATCACCTGAAAGCAAAAATGATCCATGAATTCCTGCTGATTCAGTGCATCATGCAGGAAGGAGCTGTAGAATATAGCAGTGACAGGCAGAGCTAGAACCAGTGCCTGGTAAATAATTCAAATCAGAATTTATGGGAAATTAGAAATTAAAGGCAAGAGCGATTAGCTGCTTAAACAAATTGCCAAGAGAAGGGGCAGGTTCTGTCTCTCAGTCATTTCCGCCTTAAAACCTGAGTCGGAAGAAGCAGTAGAAGCAGCTTTGTATGAACATTACTGGGTAGGTTCCTGCAAATCAGCTCATTACAAAGTTCCTGGATGATAGAGGGGCAGTTTGATCATGCCCCCCACACTGCAAGGTTGGGTTGTGCAGGTGTTGGGAGCCCACCTGTGCTGTTGGGGAGTGAGCTGATCTGCAGTGTGTGGAGCACTCAGACAAGGAAGAGCAGCCCAAAGCCCTGGAAAGACTGTGTATTTGTATGGAAGAGTGTCATTGCACAGTAGAGTGTCTTTGGCAAGAGGTATTTTGGAAATCAGCCTTTTGTCACCTCTTTCATTGTCTCAGTCAGGAATACCCAGTGCCAGATCATGTACCTGGCCAAGAGCTGCAGGATTTTGGGAACTTTTGAGGGGAGAGGTTTACATCACTGGGGTTGTAATCTATAATCTGGGGGCTTTTCCAGGCATAGGACCCAGCTCCTCTTCTAGAGGTAAGAATGAATGGCAGAGAAGCCTAAAGAAAGCCTGGAAAGCTCTTCTGTTTTGGGGAGAGGAGGTCCCTACTGCAAGAGCAGTACCCAGAGCTGTAGGCTGTTTCCTTAGAGGCAGGTACAGAACACAGCTGAGTGGCAAGACCACATCCCATCATGTAGTTTCGTAAGCAGCTTGTAGAGACCCTCAGCACAATGTGGGTTGTGTTGGGAGCCCACAGACTTTGAAGGGGTCTGGTGCATGGATTTTGAGGTGGAAAACTGAGGTTTCCTAACCACCCATCATCACTGTCTTCCCTTTGTCCAGCTGGATGGTTCAGTCTGCTTCTCCCTGGCTTTCTCTGAAGGGCTGTTCTGTGCTGTCTGCCTTCCATTTGTGCCTGCTGGTTGGCTGCCTGGATTTAAGAGGTTGTTTGCCTCATGTTTTTCCTTCTTGTCAGGAGAACAAAATACGTGATCTTTTCTCTAGTACTGGAGGATTGGCATCCTGTGACGTCCTGTTTAGATCTCAGCTGGTGTTAGGGAGCTATTGCCAGCGCTTTAAAAAGAAGAGAAATCTCATTTAGGAGTATTATTTTTTAAAAAAGGCAGCGACCTGCAACTCTTGATTAGCACCTTATATTTTGAGGCTTAGATTTGATGATACTGCAACCATCTCATCTTGAAAATGTTGGCTGAGCAAAATCCCAGCCAAAAGAAAATCCATTGCTTTGCACAGTTCCCTGCCCAGATAGGGAGTAAGCCCTGAATGTGCAAGTGGAAGGTGCATACTGGCTTTGCAGGGAACATGTGGTGCAGGACACTGGAGACTCTTACAACCTCTGGAGGTTTAGTGAAAGTGACTTTTCCTAGACATCTTTCAGAGAGTGCTGTGTTGTTGCAATTTAGTGTTGGATCAGGTATTGCAGTCCCTGACTGTGGTGCAGTGCTGGTGTTCATATGCTCGTTTACATGGTGGAAACAGCAGTCCTGGGCTCCTGGCTGGGCCTGTGGGACGTGGAGCAATCACAAAAGCCCAGCCTGTGCTTGAACCCTTGACATCTCCCTGACTGGATAAAGCACGAGTCCCTCTTTGCTAATATTGATGTTTGGTGTCATTGTTACCCTCATCAGTGTAACCATCATTATTGTTTTATAAGCTGTGTTGTAAACATAATGTTTATTTTACAGTCATGTAGTCGTGCTATAGCAGTCTCTAGAAGTGATGTACCAAACCTCCTTTATGCTTCAGCTGGGGTTGTAAATAGGTAGTCATGGTGCCGTGGCCTGTGATTTAACACACAGAGCAGAAAGCTACCGTACATCCTTTTGGAAATATTTATCAATCTTTCCAGCGCTATTTTNTAATAATAGTAGTAGTAGTAGTAGTAGTAGTAGTAGTAGTAGTAGTAGTAGTAGTAGTAGTAGTAATGGGTTGTTTAGTTTTGATCCTCCTTCATAAAAGTAGGAAGGTCTGAAATACATTTTCCCAGAAGTTGTCCTGGGGGGAGCAAAGGCCAAGAGCTTCAGCCTGTGGCACAGGCAACTGGGGTGCTGCTCAGGGGTTTTAGAAGATGATGTTTGCAGTTGCTGAATCCTTGGATTTACAGATATTTCATATCTGGTTTTGGTTCTTCTTAGCTAGCTTTTGGGGGTGAGCAAAGCTTTACACATTAACTGTTAAAATGGCTGCTGTTAGATTATATAAAAAAATGCTAACAAAAGTGTACATGTGTTTGGTGTTACAGAGGAAAATAATCAGCCCTTGTTCATGAGCTGGGAGGTTGGATAGGAGATCCCAGAGGGTTCTTTCCACCAGGATGTCTGTTTTTGTGCTAATTGAGGCAAAATTGAAAAGCTGAGCTTCAGGTCTCCATTTGTGGAAAAAGATGGAAGGAGGTCCAGCTTGCCTGAATACACAAGAAGAGTAAATAAATGTGATTAAGATAAACAGGTTCAGAAGGGAAATTGTCCTGAAAAGTTTTCCTTATCTTGGGTTGTTAACACAAAGACCCACCAGTTGTGCTTGTTGCAAGCATCTTGAAAAATAATGGGGTTCCCAGTGATCGCCTATGGGGAGAGTTTGGTGGCTCAGCAAGCCATTTTTCTCACCCTCAGCTTCTACTCTTCTGCTTGACTCTTTCACTTGCAAATGTGTCAGGGCAGCCGTTCTCTTTGCTCTCTTTCATATGGTTGTTCACAGTTTAAAGTAGCAGAGCTCTGTAATGTCAAATGGACCTCAGAGCCTCATAGAAATGGTTGAACTCCTGTGCTTGAGGTGGTCAGAAATGGCAGTGATGACTTTTGTAGATGCTCTTTGAGGGGGTGGTCTGGTGGCTTCAATCAACACAACCAGACAGAAAAAAAGTTTTTAAAACTTCCTCCCAAGCTGCTGCATGTTTCAAATGCAAATGTTGAAGGTCTGGAAATAAGACCTTCCCTAGCTCCTATTACTGTGACAGGTAAGAGTGAGTACTGGCTTTTCATCTTTCATAGCATGGTCAATGGCCATTCTTCATGTGGAGGAAGAAAAAGGAAGGGGAATTTACAGTGATTTTGTAATTTTAATTTTAAGGATAAGCGTATCAAGTGCAGTCTACAGGTTACTAGGTACTAGTTTGGTTCTAACTATCTTTGAGATAGTTGTAGCCTGTTCAAGATGTTTCCATTAGCATAACCCACATTATATTTCCTGTGGGTTCAGCCTGTATCCTTCTGTGGGTACCCCCTGTCCCTGCCTTCCTTATAAATCCTGATGACCTGAGAGATTTTTACCAAATACCTCATTTTGCAGGATATTTTTAATAACTTGTAGTGATTATTTTTCTTGGGTAGTTTTGTGAGACAGACTACAATTAACAGGATTTAAATTCTGCACATCCCTCTGTTAGTTAACACCACATCATGGATCACAGCAGTATGGTAGGGGAATGGATGGCAGGGGCCCAACAACCTTCAGTCACTTGTCCTGATCCACTAAGATTGGGAGAGCTTACAGTTGTGCTTGATAATGCATTTCACCTTCTTGTAATAATGTTAGGAGTGCTAATGCTCATGGTGATAAATACCTGTATCTTGTTCTGCTTAGCAAATCTGGATGCTGAGCAGGTAAAAATGTTGTCTCCACTGTGACAGCCGTAAGCTCAGGCTGTGAAGGTACGAGATACCATCAGGGATGGGCTGACATGTGGGATCCATGCTCTCTTGAAAATCAGGGCTATATCTCTTTAATGCTTCCCTGAGGTGTGACAAAGCCTGCAGACCCATGAAATACTGCTTATAGCATTAATACTTTATTTGAAGATGTTCAGGGATTTCGATGCCCATTAGAAGCTGCCAAGCGTTAAGGCTGAACTCCTGTGGCTGCAGTTTCACTGGAGGCTTGGCCAGCAGTGCAATTCTGCACAGAGGCTCCTGACAACCTTCCACAGTGGCAGGCCACAGTGGCACCAGAAGAAGGAGCTTGGAAGTCACATATGATTTCTTTAAAGTGGATGGTACCACAGGAAAAATGATGGGATTGCCTCCTCCCACCAGTCTTGGCATGTGTAGCCCCACACTGCCTTGCACAGGAGGTGGCCTGGCTGGACAGCCCAGGCCCAGGTGGCCACAGTGTGAAGATGATCTGTTTAAACTTTTTGTATCCAGCTGGTGTCAGGGAGCCAAGTTCCTGAACTCTGTTGGCTCATTGATGAGGAACAGCTCTCTGAGCTCCAGCAGTGTCCAAGAGCATGGGGAAGGGGGTGAAGAGCCTGCTGCTGCCCTGCTGTCCACAGGTGGTCGGTTGAGTTGGAAGGGTTAGGAGTGGTCTTGACTTTCTCCTGGTGATAAACTTTCTTCTTCTGGTGTTTCTGTCATCTCTGGTTGTTTAGCATGGCCAGCAGCTCTTCGTTGGAAGAGTCCTGGTCTTGTCCTTTACTTTTGCTGTGTCTTGGCTTGACAGCAGCAGTGACACTCTTGTGTAGGAAGCCTGTGAGTGAAGGGAGCCCCAGCCCATCCAGGAAGCTGCAGCCCATCTCAGCTGTGTGTCTTTTCTTTGCTGGCTTCTGTTGGAAATACAGATAAAGCTTTGAGAGCTTTTGTTCTCCTCTTAGTGTGCTCCCTGAATTGCCTGAGGTAGCTGGAAGATTGCTTAAAACTTTGTGCCAAAGGCCATAGGAACTCCCTGCAAGGAAATGAAGCTCTGCTCTCTGAGGGTCCAGTTTTGCATAAATTGTGCAACCTCAAGTGATAAGGATCATCACAAACCTCATAATATTCTGCTCCAAGTTATGTTCAAGTGAAGGTCCTTCTCCTACATATACACCAATGTTTCTTATGATGTTTAAAGACAGTTTAGGAACACAAGCAGAACAAGACCCTCCACTGTTGGCTTGGAGGAAGGAAGAGAAAGAACATGTATCAGATGTTAGTTCATCAGCTGATACAGTACCCAAAAGATAATATGGTGATGACTGCAGTGTTTTAATAGCATTGAGAAAAATGCCTTTGACTGCAGTTCCAGTTACCCACAGTGATTTGAGACTCTTAGGAATATAAAAAATAGTTAGGAAATTAAGGATTAAGGTAGGGACTCAGACGTCCTTGGCCCTGCCCTCTTTTTCTTTACCCATTTCAAACTAGGGTTAGTTATTAGAAGTTTTCTGCAGTCACAAGACTGGTTTGTAGCACCTTGTTGCATTAATGGGTTCAAGCAAGCTCTGCTATTGCTAGCAGATGTGTTTCATGTTAAACTTTTTTTTAAACTGTTGCCTTTTTTATTACCTGGGATGGTCTCACAGTTTCCAAGTAAATTAATGTAGTCCTCCTGGTCCCCATCTGTTTCGTATGTCTCAAAATGTGATGTTTAAACAAACCAGCAGTTAGAAGAGGAATCTTGAAGTCAAGATGATGATGGGCATTGTGGCCACTTTAGTTAGGGGTTGTTTCTGTGTGGTTTGATGGATGTGGTGGTTCTGATGTGGGCTACTGCTTACTGCTGGTTGTTTCAGTAATGGGAGATCTTTACACCATATCCATTGTTGGTTTAAGCAGGAGTTCACAGAACAGGGAATAGCTGGGTCTTTGTTCCTGCTGTGTTGTGGTTGACCCCTTCCCAGCTTCCTGTCTAAAGCAGGATTCTTAGATGTGCCCATCCAGGATTGCCATGTATGGTGAGTTGACAGTGTCTCCTTTGGCATGGCTCCATTTTGGTCAGCCTGCCTTATTTGTTTCTGCTTTCTATCTATATCTTGGTTTTACCCTAGGTCATTGGGTCTCTGGGACAGGGTCTGACCTTTCTGTTCTATTTTTACATAACATCCAGCACAGACACGTTTGGTATCTCAGGCTCTTGGTGGTGCTGTATAATACCAATAACTAACAGTGCTGATATTCCTCCTGGGCGTCTGTGGCTGTTTGTGCACATGATGACCATAACACGCTGCTGTAGAGTGAATTTGCTTCAATAGCTCCTGTGTTGTTTCAGCACTGAATAGCAGTAACCTGGCAGCTGGCTTGGTACAAGAAGCATACAGAAACCATTTCCATACCAATGAAAACTGTCAGTGCTGACCTGGCTGGTGGTGAAGATACAGAATCACAGAAACTGGTAAAATGGTTTGAGTTGGAAGAGAGCTTAAAGATCATGTAGTTCCAACTCCCTTGCCGTGTGCAGGGGTACCTTCTATTAGGACAGGTTGCTTGAAGCTCCATCCTATGTGACCTTGAACATTTCCAGGAATTGGGAGTCCATAACTTCCCTTGGCAACAAGTGCCAGTGTCTCACCACACTCACAGGAGAGAATTTGCTTTTGTCCAGGGCAGTGTAGATAAAGCATGGCACAGTTTTTCTACTTGTGTTTATATGAAAATATCTATATACAAGTAACATTTCTTGTATTTTATATATATACAAACGTATGTGTGAAAGCATAATTACTTGTATATCTCTAACTTTTCTTCTTCCTCCTAGTTTCTCTCTGCTTTGTTTCTGTTCTACTTTGTGTTTGAGTGTCATGCCTATGCTGTTTTCCATAGACCTATTTCCTTTTTTTTTCTTACTTTCTTTCCTCTTTCTATTCCATTCTGGCTTTTCATTCTTTACCTTCTTGTCCACATATTTCTCTTCCAGGTTGGTTTATAATTTCTGTCTTGCATGGCTTCTCCTTTCTCTCACCAAGGCGGGTTGGCCAAGCACCCGTTAACCTCTTAGAACACCCCAAGAGTTGGTGACCTGAGAATGATGGCAGCTGCACCCTTAATTCTTGGAAAAAAGGAATAAGAGAGTTGGAGCTGCTCTCTAAATTATTCTTGGCCTGAATGTTTTGTTTTCCCTTGCCTCCTCTGGATTGCAGCTGCTGTGGCTGAGTAGATATTTCTCAGATTTGATGGCTAACAATAAAATTGAGGTTAATGGCCATGGTTATCCCCTGCACCTTGAGATCAGTGATTTCCTTCCTTGGTGGGCGCAGTCTGCACTCCAAGCCCAGACTCTGCATTCCTTCTGTTACCTCTTATCTTTCTGTCACTAATTTTAGTAGCCTTCTCTGTCGTGCTGCAAGCCCAGGGCTCTTCCACCTGTTTTCAGCCATGTTTCTGCCCTGTGGGGAACTGAGGCCCTGGTTTGTGGTGGTTCTTCGAGGGCTGCCATGCCCTGATTTTAGAGCTTTTGGCTGTTGGAAGGGTTGAGCTGGTGGGTTTGTGTGTGCATTGGTGATGGCTCGATTTGAGCAATCCCCATCCCCCTAAGAAGATGCCACCTGGGAAGAGCAAGCAGGCAGCATTGGAGTAGGAGCTGGTGATGCATCCTGCACAGCACTTCCCGGTCTGTGCAAGCAGCAAGTACTGCCAAACTGCCTATTTTAGGGGTTGACTTGGAGACAGTAAAACAGCATTTTGACTGCTTTTGGTTATAGAAACAGGGAGCCCTGAAATGGGAAAGGCTTTGATGTTGGTGATCTGCAGAACAGGCTCAGTATCACTTGACAGCAGACAGCAGACAGTTTATTCTCATCTGCATCTGCCTTGCAGCAAGCACATTGGTTGGGTGACTTTGCTTGCACAGCTGTTCTGGGTTTTTTTTCCCCCAAAAAATCCCAGGACTCAGCACTGCATTTCCCATCCTGAAAAGCTGATGCTCCTAAGCCCGTGTTTGTGGCATTGGTTATTTTCTGTGCGTGGCAATTCCTGAACGTGCCCAGCCAGCACTCCCTGGGGGTCAGGTCGGGTGAGCTCTGCTGAGTGTGGTTTAGGCACGCCCCTATAGAGGGGCTTTCCTTCCAATAGATGGAAAGAGGGTTTTTTTTGTTTCTTGGAAAGATGTAACCCGAGCAGAAAATTTCAAGGGATGTCATCAAGGTGAATAAACAGAAATCATACTCCAGACTGTTCCCTGCATGTGGCTGATGATAATATGTGGAACTTCTTATGTGAAATGTGAACACTCAGTTTTATGTTTCATCCAGGGTGACACTTCATTTTTTTCCTTTTTTTTCCCCTGTGCAATGCAGGCTTTCACAAGTTGTGCAAGTGTCCTGTGCCTCTCACCCCCACCCCTCAGCCCCCTTGGATGAGGGGCTATTTCAGGTCATGCTTATAATCTGATCCTGCTGATGCCTCTTGCACCTAGGGATCATTTAGTGAGAATTGGTAGGGCAATGTGCTGTTTTCAACACATCCAGACCCAATCTCATTTCCCTTGCTTGCCCAAATGTTTGTGGGGTGTGGTGTTTTTTTTTTTTTNTGGGGGGGGGTGTTTGGGTTTTTTTCTCCCTGGTTTAGGGTGGCTCAGGAATGGGCTGTTTATCTCCTCATGAGTTTGGTACTATCAGTCCACTGAACACAGTGGTGGCACTTGAACTAATACCTGCAGCCTCAAGGTGGGACACTGGTTGGGTTGGGGGATGCCAAGGACCTTGCCTTGGAACGCATAAGGAGCAGATCATGGCTGAGATAACTTGTCAGACAGCTCAGAAAATTTGTTTCTAGAGACAGGTCTACCTAATGCTGAGCTGTCACTGTGCAGGTCCTCTTGGATTCAGTGCTGAGGCTTGCAATGCTGCTGGTCCTAAATTTTTGGGCTCAAGTGGGGTAGACTTGCTATATGGAGAGAGATGCTCATGTTCTCAGCCAGCCTCCTCTCTCTGGCCCTGGTCAAAGGCAGGTGCCTCAAAACAAAACAGAACAAAGCAAACTGTGGGTGAAAGTGAAATAAGATGGCTAAAAAGTGGCCGGATCATATGAGCAATTTTCTTCCAAAACATTTCAAGCTCATGTTGGCTTGTGCCCGAGTCATGCCTACTCACCAGAGGGCTTGGTGATGAGTTCTAGGTGGCAGATTCCAGCTAGTTTACAGCATCTGAACAAATAAATCAATCCTTTCTTCCCCTCCAGTATCTAAGTGTGTGGCCTTTGCTACTTCAGTGTCTCTTTTAAGCAGCTTAAAAGTTTTTCTAAGTGAAATATGCTTCTATGCTGCAGTTCAGAGATAAATATAGCTGATGAGTTGAAAGAAGGCCATAGTATGTGTTATGTTGCCTTAACCAGTATTTTTTTTTCTTTTTGTGGTGATTCTGTGCTAGCTCAAAATGGAAAATCTCCTGAAAGATGTTATTTTTCCTGTTTAAAGAAATTACAGGCCAGAATACCATTCACTGCCTTAAGCTGAATCCAGTAAAGGATTAACCCCCCACCCCTCTCCTCCAGCCCAGCGCCGTGTGTTTGGAAAGCGAGCGCGTTTGCAGCTGAGCCAGCTCTAATAATAATAATTCGTGTTGAGAAGCACAGAGCAGCCTGTGATTAGGAAAAATAATTATTGCAGAGTATATAAATTGAGAGGTGGGGTTTTGACAAGGCAAGAGGAGTGCACACTGCAGCTTCCTGGGGTGGCAGTGGGCTCCTGTCTTCCTGTTGATGTTCTCCCTGTAAAGTTGGGTCCAGGAACTGTGCAGAGCAAAACATGTTTGTAAAATGATGATTGCTTTTGAGTTTTTCCAGTAAATTCTAGTGATGAAAGAACAGCCAAAAAACTTGTAAATAAGAGTTTTACACTGTGTTAGTCTCCCTTGGGTAATTTTTTTTTTTTAAATTTAGATGCAATTGTTGGATATGATTTCTTTGCTTGCCAGGAGGCCAAACTTTGACTATCTGTTGGCTCCGGAACCTCAAAAATAGCCTAGGAACCCTTCCAAAACTTCTTGATGGGTTCTGGTTCAGATCCGGGTCAGTGGGATGGAGAAAGATGTCTCTATTACAGGACTCTGCTCTGACATGTATAAAGGCAAGTTTTAGGCTCATAGCTGGTACCTCATTGCCTTAAAATCTAATCTGTCCTGCTTCCTAATAGCGAGCAGAGCATTTTACACATGCTTTCCCCTCTGTGCTTGGTCAGCAAGGGCAGAGTTTCTCCAGGGCAGCTGCTGCTGGAGCTGCTGGCACAGAGCAGGTTGGGGAGTGGCACAAGGCACACAGGGTTGCCATTGGCCATCATTGGTGCAAAGCTTCGGGGCAGAGCTCGCCCCAAAGCCAGGCCCAGGACCAGGGACTGTTGGAACTGATCTAGCCCAAAAAAACCAACAGGGCTTGGGAGATACTTCCTAAGGATGGTGGCAGGACAGGCATCCCCAGACAGCTGATCTGTGGATGGACCTCTGCCTGGGTGCTGCCCAGCCTATGTACCGTCCCTTTTTGTAACATAATCTGTCTGCAAACAAATATTGTACCAATAGAACAAGTCTCTTAAAAAAAAAGTTTTTGGCTAAAATGAATAGAGGGTACTTTTATGTTGGTCTAACTGAAGCCAGATGAATCTCTTCCAGACTGCCTTAAGTGTTCTCATCGGACTTGTACAAACAGGGCTTGAATCTTTCTCCATGATGCTTGCTACTGCAATAGACAAATAATAATAATAATAATAATAATAATAATAATTTTTAAAAAGTGCCTTAGGTTTGTTCTACTTGAGACAAGCAGGTGGAGTGCATCCTTTGATCCTTCCTGTCCTTTGTTTGTTGTGATTTTGTGTTTTTCTTTCCTGAATCTTTTTTGTCAATGATCAGAAGGACATGTGAGTCCATGCATGTATGTGCATGTATGAATACACATCCCATACATTCACACACTTACCTTAAGCTCTTCTTCTGTATTAGAAAATACATAGCTGCTTTTTCCTGTGTCAGAGACAGCTGGTATTGCCTGCATCCAACCAAACAAGCCACTGAGTTAATACCACCATGTAAAGTTCAGGAAACCCAGTGAACATTTTTCTAATAAGAGGATATTCTGGCCCTCTTGATAATCAGCCCCCCATTGTAAAGTAATTTTGACTCAGAGGTTTAAATCTTTGTTCCAGTGGAAAAGATTTTTATGGGCAGTGCAAACAGGGTATTTTTTTTAGCATAGTTGCTTAAAATAGCACAGATTCTGAATCCAAGGGAAGAGAGAAAAGTTGAAACAATAGAAATCGTGGTCTGGTGGCACAAACCTCTTGCCCCACCCCAGCCCCTCTTAGAGATTTGGCAGAGGCAGCAGGCTGGGTTTCCTTGCCATGAGACACTGAATCACGTGCTGGTGGTTGCTCTGGACAGCTGGGTTTCTGTCTCTGCTGGTGGTCACCCTGCCTTCGTTTTGAGGATGCCATAATATGGCTTTGGAAGTCAAAACTGTGCCAGTTTTATGCAGACTTATTCTCCTGCTTCCTGTATCCCTCTTGTATTTGCAGGAAAAAGGCTTTTCTGGAAAATGTGGATTTTGGAAACATCATGTCCCCATGGTTTTGGATTTTGACCCCTTTTCCTTTCCCTTCTTTCATACTGTGAGTAGGACATCCCCAAATGGGCCCAGTTCCTCCCACCGGTCCTGCACAACCAATTCATTACCTTTGTTTTCATTGGCTGGGGTTGCCATGGCAGCACCAGCCCTTGCGATAGTGACTTTGTCTGGGCAGAGCAACAGAGTCCCCACTTCAGGGAAGGTGTGACTTGTGTGTTGATGAGGTGGCAGATGGCTCAGAGGAGACAGTAGCCAGGTCAAGGTGAGCTGGGAAATCTCTCTCAATTTTCCTGTGCTGTAGAGGATGCTCTTGGGTGCATGGTGGGTTTTGCCAGCAGCATTGCAGCGATGCAGCTCAAAGCTCTTAAATCTTCTTTTGCTCTTCATTCCTGAGCAGTCTGGTACTGAAAGATGGCCATGCATCATTTTCTGCTTCCCCTTCTCATGCAGATGCTGATGCTGGTGCTGATGTAGCAGCTGGGTACACTCAGATGTGGCGTCGCCCTTGCACCTGCTGTGCTGCAGGTGATGGGTGTGCTGCCTCCAGAGCAGCCTCTTCCTTATCCTTGCAGGTCCTTGGTGGGACCTTCTCCTGACAGGTGGGAAGGGCTCTCCTCTTATCTCGCCTCAGCTATCTCAGTGCATACCTCTGCTGCAAGCACTTCACCTGAGCAAACAAGAGCAGCACTTTGATTGCTGCTTTATCACACAGGCAGCTGTGGTGCAAAGAGCTTTTACACCCAGCAGGGCTCAGGTTGACAGTCCTCGGTTCCAGCTTCTTCCTTTGGTCTCCTGACCCTGATACTGAGGTATCTTTCCAAAATGAAAATGTGACAGCAATCTTACTGTTTTCCCTAAAACAGTCCCTGAGGATGGAGGAATGGGGAGGTTAGCATCTGGAGCTGACGCATTTATTATTGATGATGCCTTTAAATGATTAAACTAATTTTCCTTGCATTATTTAGGGAAATTATGATGTTCATCATTAATGGAAAAATGTCTAGGGAAATGTGTGATTCACAGCTGTGAATACCTTCTCTCTTCCTTTTGTCACTTGCTGCCTGTCTTCTCCCAGCTCTTGTTTGTCATTTTGGAGTCAGCGCTTGTCCTTCTGTCAGTACCTCCTGCTGCCTTTCCCCTTGATAAAGGTGACTTGTGGTTGCATAAGGGTGAGGTGACTTTTATTTTAGACAGGTGAGTTGATTTTCAGTGTCACCAGGGCTTACATAAGGGATGTAATAATCTGGATAAGGAAATAAGGTTTAGGAGCTCTTAAGTACGTTTAAGAGCTCTTTCTAGAAAATGTTATTCCTAGTTGTGTTCTTTATATTACTGTCAAAGATAACTGGAAGCATGAACAACCCTGGCATTAGTTATGCTTATCTCTCCATGATATGATGCAGTATTATAGCTGGGGTTTATTGCAAAATGAGGTATTGTTAAAGATAATGTGGCTGTGTCAGGGTATATTTCCCTCTGCAGAATATGGGAGTCCCTTTGCACCAATTAGTTTTACTAGATCCTTTGCACACAGCAGAAATACTGTTTACAGGGTGTGATTTTAAACATGAAAGTGTTGTTTTTAGCTTACTTGCTGTCCCACAGGACATCAACATCCATCGGTGGAGCTTGGGTTGACCTCCATATAGTAAATTCCGTCTTCAAAGGTAGTTGTCTTCAGTTATTAGTCTAAATGCTGTTTTTAAAGAGGAGGGTATTTAGATGGAATCTCAATTGTTGATATTCAGTCTTTTGGCTGAAACTGTGTGTCTGCCTCATGCAGAGGGGTCCTGAGAGGTGAGGTGGACAGGAGGAATATGAGGTGCCTCCAGGCTAGGTTGAGAGGTGAGAAGCTCAGCTTCGAAGAGGTTTGTGGAAAGGTTGAAAGCTACACTAGGAATCAGTACCTTCCTCTAGAGCAAGCAGAACAGAAATAGCCTTAAGAAAAAAGAAAAAAAAAAACCTAGGTAAGAGGTTCCACCTCTTCTTCATACTTCTTCCTGCCTTTACTAATCTCTATTTCTGTTTTCAGACTTAAAATCATTCCTGTAGGAACCTGGAAAAGGGTTCATGCTTTTGTAACTTCTCCATACAGCTCTATAAGGGAAAACACTTTCTTTGCTACTTTTTCACTGTGTTTCATTCATGTGAGAGGTGAGAGGAGGTAAGAGGTGCTTCTCACCTGACATCTCAAGCTTGAGTGCCCTTACAGTGTCTTTCTGGTGTGAGTGGTGGTAGCACAAGCAGGGGCCTCACAGGTGTGTGACAGCCTGGGAATGTAGTGATTTTGGAGTGGACCTGGATGAAGGTCTCTCAGCTTTTTCTGTAGTCTGTGTTTTATAATCCTCATCCTTTGGAGAGGCTGCTGAACTCTGTAGCACTTGGTTATGCAGGCCACTGTGGTGGTGCTGGGGGAAGGAGGCCCCACTCCCTGGCTTCCCTGCCAATCTGTTCAAGTCCAAGAAGTTAAGGATTTATTGTTTTTCTTATTCCACCTAATCTCTGTACAGAGTCTCTGTTTAATATCTTACCCTTGTTTGAAATGTGGAATTCATCTGCTGCTATTATTATCACAACACAAATGGGCCACAAAGCTCTTCTGGTTCAGCCTAACCCAGATCACTTTGTGCTGGGAATCATGGCTGTGGGATGGGACTGCCCTGGCTACATCCTCTGCAAAATAATGCTTTTCCCCTTATTCTGCAGCTACAGATTCTGTTCCTCTAAAAATTGTGAGTAAGGTGGGAGGGTGCACAGGGTGCTTTTGGGGACCTTGTTACCTGAGGAATCTTTCATCACCAGTGATGCAGGAAGGGCAGAGGAGACATAGGGTAGTTTTCCTAGCCAGAAACCTCACATGTAGCCCCACTGTCTTGCTTCTGGATTCCTTCCCAGCGAACTCTAACCCATCCCAGGAACTAAATTGGCTCCTTTCCAGATGCTTCTTGTAATCTCCTTGTTACCTTCTTGTGACTGGCAAATGACTGCCACCTCTCTGAAGCTGCAGCCCTGCACCTCCTGGGAAGCATTTGGCAGCCAGCTGTCCCCTGTGCCTTGAATAACACCACATTTATCCCCTTCTGGGCTGTGCCTGTGCTGACAGCTGGTCACGGGGCTGTGCTGGCTTTGCCAGTGCTGAGCATCTTCACAGGCACGTGGTCCTGGGATGCAGCACTCACTCCTCTGGCCCTTGCTTTGGTGGGGAAGGAAGGGAAAAACCCCCTGAATTCTTCACCACTGACTGCAAAGGGCAATTATTTAATGGGATTTTGGGCAGAGGGAGCCCAAAAAGGTTAGGCTGTTCTGAATCTAGGCCATGAGGCTGCACTGGATGAGTCATGGGGAGAGGAATAAAAAATCTCTGAGTCATAATCCCCAATACTACAGAGCAGATTTGCTCTGGGCTGTTTTCGTGTTCCTATGTGCTGACTAATGTGCAGAGAAACAGTGAGAGCCCTTTCTCTGATCTTTCACCCATGAAGAATGCAGCCCCGTGTCCCCCTCCTTCCCTCCATGGCTCCAAGCCTGGAGTCTCACTGCTTCCCAGACAGCTGAGCACCACTCACCCTCCTCAAAACCCCCCAAATTCCAGTGGCAGCTGGGTGGGCTCTGGTACTTTCCCAGCTGAGGAGACGTGCCAGGGCAGGACCATGTGCCAGCAGCTGTTTGTGCCCCTGCAGCTCTGCCACCCGTGGCAGGAGCGGGACAACCTTGAAATGCGCCATCCTGCAGTGGGCACCTGCTCTTTGAGAATCTCAGAATGATTTATGAAGGGGTTCAGCATGGTGGCAGCCACCCAGCACCTACAGCTCAGTGATAAAAATACACTGAGGTGAAATAGCTGCCATCTCCCTGGAGACAGTCCTACAGCCTACCTGAGCCTAAGAGCCCAATAAATTTGAAATCTGTGTATTTTTAGAGGACATGTCAATTTTGCCATTTTATTCTGTCAACCATCTCTTACTGTACTTTGAGATTCAGATGGCACCATGATTCCTCCTGTCTTAAATAAATTTTGATTAGATCTCCCCAGAAGACATGTATAAAATCAATACTTATTTAATAAAATATACCTGCCCCTAGCCCTTTTCTTGCACTATACTGGGGCCAGGGATAGAGTATTAAACTGAGTTCCTGGGACTGATCTTGGCAGCAGTGGCAGCAGTATTAAGAGGCACCAGACATCCCCAAAAATGTGGTTGAGAGGCTGCAGGGGGTCAGGTTGTGGGTGACAGAGCGGGTGTCCCCAAGAAAGGGCAGCTTCCTCTTTGGGAGCCAAGTTTTGGCTGTCTTGTTATTCTAACTGATTAAGTTAATTTCCTGGATGTAGTAACTGATTGACATTTTTTATGTTACATTACCAATATGAACTGCTGGTTTAGACTTTCTATGATTTTTAAAATATTTTTTAATATTTTCTTTGCTTAAAGAGTGTGTTATTGGAAACTGGATGCACATTTGTACTTGCTCACACACAGAAAAGTGGCGTGAGAAATTGTCATTTCAGTGAGCAAAGTTGTCTGTTGGAATATGAGGCTGTTCTTTTTCCTTACAATGTGCTTAATCAATTTTTCATTATCACAGGCATTGGTGATAGGGTGAATGCTTAATGCTTCTCCCCAGAGAAGAGCTGGTAGCATCCTCTTCCAGGAGTGGCAGCTCAGAGCTCCTAGTGCTGGATCTGAGTTCCCCTTCCCTTGGGTTTTGTACACCTTAAACTGCTCAGATAGAGTGACCATCCGCAGTCTGAAGTTCCTGTGTTGTTTAGTTTGGGTTTTATTCCTCCTCTGTAAGGTTATATTTTGCTTCCCTGATAGTATTTGCAGCCTCTCTGAAGGAAAAGAGGAGGCAGCATTTTGGAGGGCAGTGCATGATTGGGTGTGGAAGATATCACTTATGAGAGGTTATATTATCCACTCCCCTGTTGCTGGGCACAGCCTTTCTGCTGTGCAACCCAAAGCAGGAAAAAAATAAAAATTCTTCAGCAGAAAAAAAAGCTTTTTTTGTTTTTTTCTTCCCCGCTGCCTCCTTAGTACTCATTCCAACTTGATTGCATTTTCTCAGCAGAACTACAGAGGTTGTGGCTGTGGGTGTATTCTGAACTTTATTTTAATTTATTTTTCATCATTTCACAAGCTCCTTGGACATCTTAAGTATGGATCAAGCCAAGGCAAACATGAGATGCCTTGGTTGCTTATCTGTAGAAAGGACCTGGTATGCCTTTGGGTGTGAGGACAGGGAATTTGCAAGTCTCTGGATACAGATTATTTTTTTCTTCTGTTGTGCTTATGAGTTTTAAGGAGGAAAGGAAGTCTTAGTATATTAAAATGAATTTTTTATTTTTTAAATACTACAGCATTTCTGTATATGCAAAGTCTTCATGACAATATTTAATTCTTGATCTTTTTTAGCCACATTACCTGTAGTGATGCAGATGTTTGAGTAACTGCTCTTATACTGCTGTGCTGACCTGGAATGCAGACAGACATTTTCCAAATCAAATCCAGCACTTTAACACAGGATCACACCCCCAGCCTGTCTGGTTGCTTCCTTGGGTTGCAGCCTCAGCATGCCTTGCCTGCTGTGACCTGTGATGCTGTGATGGTAGCAACCCCTGCCCTATGAGCAGGCAGGGAGGGTGATAATGTCTTAAATAAATACCCATCCAGCTGAGCCTGGTCTGGGGTCTGAAATGAGAAGTGGATTCCCTTTGCAAACATCCCCATCTTTTATACAAAATCTATACAAATGGGGATACTAATTAAATTCATGCACTCCTGGGGTGTAGAAGGCCAAAGATGAGTGTGTTAAAGCAGGTGACACAATTCCAACAGCTTTACCAGAGTGGGAACATATCACTGCTGCTAGGCTTTGATAGAATGAGGGCAAACCTCTGTAAGATGCTGATGTTTCTGCTTTGTCTTATATTTGCATATTTCACTGTGTTTTCACAGGCTCCTCGCTTGCAAGTGCTTATCCAAACACTAAGTAATCCTCAGCACTTTGGAGCTATCTGAGCTATCCTTGGCTGTAGTTTCTTGTCTTGAAGGGTGGGAGGCCCTCGTGCTAGATAAGGTTTTGTTGAAGGTGGAGCTTCTCCAAGACGTTGGACCACCTCCACCTGGGACAGCCCAGCTATGCTCAGCAAGACCTGTCTAAACTCAGTCTCCAGAGTAAATTTGGGTGCTGTGTGAATCTGGATTAAAAGCAGAACTTGTGGTTATTCCTGACCAGCTGCAGCTGGACCATTTTAGGGGATGTATAAACTGTGGTTTATTGTGCTGGGGTGGCTTGAGGTTTGTTTCCAGCTGGTTGCCCCTGAACTTCCTGCAGGCTGGAGCGTGTGTGCTTAGGTTTTCACCTATGTCCTCAACACCAGTGAGACATATTTCAGCTTAGGTAGAGGCAGTGCTGCAGCTGTGCCTGTGTACAGACAGGCTTTCCCGTTCTCTTGGCCAAGAGTATGAAGACAAAATCGGGGTCCCAAATGTTCTGTGGAGCCTATGGGACCCCTCTGCAGATGTGCATGGAGAGACCTCCGTTGCAGGGATCTGGGGGTGCCCTGGCTGATACAAACCCACTGGTCTCAGGAGCACCCTTGCAGCTCAGTCCAGCCTTACGTTAGAAGGCACTGAAATACAATAAATGAATCCGTTGCGTATCCTGGTAGCTGTATCGGAGCCACTGGGGATGTCCAGGAGGAAATGGTGTCACGTGTTAGCTAGGCAGCAGCTGCATTTACTGGCTTAGCTGAGATCTGGTCATTGAAAATCTGCAGCTGAAAGGGTGAACTAGGAATCTTGGACTTGAAAGTAATTTTTATCTAAACACAGGGATCTGAAAGCTGGAAACCTATCAAAGGTACAGGCAAATTATCTGAGTACCTTTGAAAACAAATGGCTTAGAAGAACACTGTGCACTAGTCTCCAAAGACAGCCCAAACAAATACTGGAAGTATTTAGGGAATAAGAAACTAGAGTGTCTGATGTAGCAGAGGGACTTCAGAGCAGTGGGATTGGGAGGTGGTAGGGACAACATCCCTCTGTATACATTGAGAAGATATTTGATTTATTGTAGCATGCATCTGAAGGCCCTTCAGGAGTTGACAAGGGCGATGGAGCCTTGCTTGTGGTGACCAAAATAACAAAGATCAGTGGAAAGCTCTGGGAGTTCTTTGTCCTTGGAGGAGTGGGGTTTTAATGCTGCATGGATCATGAAGGTCTCTTCCTTAGTCTCATGAGCAGCCAAGGCATATAATCTCATTAACAGATTTATCAAGCTGCATCTTAAGACTGATTGGGCTGCCTGCCCTGTGACTGCTGAAAGGCATCCAGAGTTTGGCATGGCCAGGGACCTTTGTGCTGCAGCCTGAAGTCGTCCATAGCCAGCTGATGCTCATTTGTTCTTGTGTCAGCGTTGTCCATTAGCTTAAACCCCTGTTTCCGTGATGCAGACAGCGTACCTCATACCTTTACATACCCACTGAGCTGTGCTGGTCTGACCTCACTGTGTCTGCCTGAGAAGGGTTTGCCATTCCCCTCCTGCTGCTGACAGCTGGATCCTCTATCAGGCTCTGTTCAAACACATCCGTCTTGGATATGAGTTCCCAGGGGGGACATAGCACATCAGAGCCAAGGTCTGCTGCTACTGCTGGTGCAGCCTGACATCTTTAGTCTCTCAGAAATACTTTGTCCTCCAGCTGCCAGCAGAGCCTCATTGCTCTTGAAACCCTGCCATGCTGATTTCCCCAGTTCACCTGCACTCACCTGCAGGGAGAGGGGAAATTTCTAGTGAGACCAGACTTAGCTAAAATCAACGTTCACCCAGATCTGGTACTAAGCCGCAAGCTTGGTGACTGTGGGAAAGGCAGTGTTTAAAAGGACCAACAGTGAAAACTGTTAATTTTTTCATGATTGTGTCTTCTTTGGCAGGATTGTTTGGCAATGTCATAGAATCCTAGAATGGTTTGGGTTGGAACAGACCTGTAAAGGTTATCCTGTAAAGTCCATCCCCCTTGCTGTGGGCAGGGACATCTTCAACTCTATCGATAAAGTACCTGAAAGCCCCATCCAGCCTGGCCTTGCATGTTTCCAGGGATGGGGTATCCACAATTTCTCTGGGCAGCCTTTGCCAGTGCTTCAACACTTTCTGGGGAACAGTCTTAATTTGAAAGACAGCTGTCTGCTAGGGAGGGGCAGGGCCTCCCTTGGAATGGAGAATTCAAACACCCTCCCCCCAAATCATTATAATTTAGAAGATTAAGTGGGCTCTCAGGGATAGGAATAGCAGTTCTTTACTAGTATGTGTAACAAGGCAAACCAACAACAACAACTACAGCATTAAGAACAAAACAGAACCAAGAAGCTCGAGGACTGCTTCACAAAGCCTGGGGCGGTCTGATCTCGGTGCCCATGCAGGACTGTGAGAGCACCAGGCTGGAACGGTGGAAAATCCTGGGCTGGTTGATGAGGTCAGAAGCTTTGCCGGTGGTTGCTGGAACAGCAGGGATGTCCTGGCAGGGCTACAGGGTAGCAAAAAGCCTCAAAGCAGTGCCGAAGAAACAGCCGTGGCAGGACAGGGCCAGCCCAGCAGGGCAGGAGGAGGGGAGCTCAGCGTTCAGGGGCCCACAAGCAGATGGTGGTAGATTTCCCAGGACAGGACCCGGTGGTGACAGTGAACTCCTTCTGCAGCGACCAGCAGCCTGGCCGTCCCCTCTCCGATGCCGAGGGCAAGAGAGTGAAGCTGCCCCCAGACCTGTCCTTTCCCCCAAAACTCGAGGTATCTCTTCCCTTTCGAGAGAAAACTCCCAGAGACCATAAAAAGGTGTAGCCCGGTGCTACACTCTCCTTTGGCCACTTCTTTGTTTTCCTCAAGCACCCCTAAGTAGTTAGTTTCCTGGCAACTTAGGGGAAAAAATTCTGTAACAAAAATAGCAAATATAACCCCCAACAGGAACCTGTTCCAGTGTTAAGCATCTTCATTCTAAAAAACTTTTTCCTTTAATATTTATCAACCCTCTTTCAGGTTAAAACCATTGTCCTTTGTCCTATCACAGCAGACCCTGCAAAAAAGTTTGTGCCCAAAAGGAACCATATGCAGTATAAAAACCCAGTACATGTTATAAAAAATACATGTAATACAACAGCCTATTTATTTATGGTTGTACTCTTGTCAAGTCAGGCCTAAGAAGGTACAGTTGTAATTCTATGATGGATTTGTTCTTGATAGACTTTCTGCTCCTAAGCTGAAATTTTTACTTCAGTTTTTCTGCAGATTTTGAGTGTTTCAGTTCTTTTTTAAATTAGTTGTGTCTTCTTGAATGGGAGTCACAGGGATTGGAGTGGAGCACCAAAGCTTTTAGGCAGTGTCATGGTTCACTTGGCTTTCCAGGGCACTCCCCAGCACTGTGGGTTTATTGCAGCTCCAGCTACTCATGCACTCAAGTCAGGACTGGACCCTGCTGTGAAGGGTCAGAGAAGCTTTTTGCAGAGGTGCAGTTTGCAGTAGGCATTACTCTGCCATAGATAAGAGGTTTATCTGTCCAGTTGTACTTGTGGTGGCTGTAGTTTGAGGCCCATCATACTGGCTTAGGATTGAACTGTCAGTGCAGAGCAGATGCTGACAGGAGCCCTCGCTTTCCATGATTCATTTCATCTGTGTGGAAGGGAAAAAAAAAAAAAGAAAAGCCAGCAAAAACAAAAACAGAATTTCTGCTGCAGCTGTTTGAAACAATGAATGAACTATGATGTGATGCTGTGGGTGTTTGTTTCATTTTTCCCCTCATTTCCTCATCAAACTTTCATTATCTGTCAGTCTTGGAGGTGGAAAGGTCCATTCTCAAGACCTGCCTTGTCCTGAATCCTGACATCCCATCCCCCCATTAGCTACAGTGGTGGGGCAAAACCACAAGAATAGAGATATCTGAGATTAAAAAAATATGTCTGTATATCTATCTGGAAGTAAGTGGTTGGTTTGAGCAGTAGCCTTTTGGACCTCTGGAGGTTGCAGCAGGTGATCTTCAGTGATGCAACTCCCATGGTAAATGTTGTCATCTCTGTCAGCTGCTTGCCCTGCATCCTGGAGGCTGCTGTGCTTGCCATGGGTGGCAGAAGGCGAGCTGTGTCAGCTTCTCAGCTGCTACCAGTCAAAGCTGAGGAGTTAGTTTAAACTGTTGATTTAATTAAGCTGGAGAACGCAGCAAATAGTTTGTGCATGCCAGCAATGGGTGCCAGCAGGAGTGTCCTCTCACTCCTGCCAACTGCACGGGTCTGTGCTCCAGAACATCTGAGAACCGGATGCTGACTAAGAGTGGTGGTTGGGTTTGATCCCCTCTGGTAATTTTTACGTCATCATGTTTAAAAAAACATCCCTTTCACTGGGAGGCTCATCACATGGTCTTTGCCGGATTCACATTCTTCAGAGTTATTCCTGGTGCCTTTAGATAGGCAGAGCTGTGATCTTTAGGTATTGTGCCTGATGTGCCTCAGGCCGTCCTAATGAAAAGGACTACATTAGTGCAAGGCAACCACTTAAAATAGTATACAATAAACTATCACAGGCTTCTGGGCTGCGTGCTTGAGGGCTTGGATTTAGAAGGCAGTTTCACAGAGGTCCTTTTCTTAGGGCATGTGTAGAAGGAGAATGGCAGGAAATGGTGACATTAAGGCAGTTGAGGATCACAGAGCTCTCATCCCCCAGTATCCCACAAATGGGGCTGTTTGTAGCCCTTCATTACACTGTGTTAGGGTCGGGAGAAGACAGACTCCTTTCATCCTTCCCAATCCCTGTGGGTCTTCCATGGTTTTACACTGTTGTGAGTATTCATGAGAAGACGGGGAGATGGGATGTCCTCATATCATCTCGGGTGCATTGATGCACATCTCTATCAATGGAACTGCTTCATTTCAAGGAAAATCAGCAATTTCTCTTGGTTTCAGGCACTTACTAGTGTTGTTTCTGATACATGAACTGCCTGGGGCAGCATGTGGCATCTGTGCCTGTTTCCAAATGTAGCTAAGAGTAGTTAGACCTCCTCAAATAAAGTGTGCTCAGAGTTGATGCAATTACTTACCTTTTGCTTGCAATAAGCTGTTTGCATCCAACTTGAGTAGCCAGGTAGACTGAGGTTGGCAGCTGTGAGGAAATGCAGCCTTGAGAGAGCGAGTTCTTACACAGATTTGCCTTGTGTGAGTGAGAATAACAGTTACCAGTTAAATGGGCTTTGTTAACTCAAGGCCAGAACTTTGGTGTTGCTCTGGAAAGAGCAGGCTGGCTTTGGCAGGTTTGGATATCGACATGATGCATTTCCTGGTGGTAGGTGGTGGGAAAGCCCACATCTGCTGTGCAAAGAACACTCTTTCCTTGGAAAAGTATTTACCGAGATAGCGATGATAGACAAGTCTCTCATGGTAAACGTGACTTCACAGATTGTGTTTTCAGCCTCGTGGAAAAAGTAGAAGAGGTATCTAACACAGGTCTGGAGATTTGAAGGTAATGTATTCTAAAAATAAATATTAAGAATTATTTTTGATCTTGGGCCAGGTTGTTTTAAGACCAAAATCAAGGCCAATGCACTTAAGTTTAGGTTTTCAGGTCATTTTTATTGGCTTTGTTAATTCATGCTGCTTATGGGATAGGGAAAAAAGCTAATAATTAGAAGGATCTTGCCACTTTCTTCCTGAAAACATGTTTCTAAGAAGTTCTGACTTTTCTGCCAGATAGACCAGTCTGCTTTGATATACAAGTTTATCAGTTGGGAAAAAACTAGTGCTTTTTTGGTGCTTTTTGTGTAACCGAGAGTCTTGTGACATTCTTCTGGTATGGTGACATATATATAATGACAGTATGTGGGTGACTTTAAAGTGTGTAGAAGGACTTAAAGATAGCAAAATTTAAAAAAAAAATTAGAAATTGCCATTAATGTGAACCCAGATAGCAGACCAAAAACATAGCAAATAAATAGCTGGAATAATTTCTTCATGGGTTTTCTGACATCTTAATGACTAGCTCCAGCACTTCTGATAGCTTAGAATTCCATCCTGCTGGATGGCAGAGCTGCAGTGAGCACATCAGCCAGAGCCAGTTGGGCCCTGGGGAGGATGTGGAAGAGACCAAAACTGATTATGACCAGGCCTGCACAGCCTGATCCAGCACAGGAGGCAGTGAGAGCATTTTGATGGAACCAAGATCAGATTTGGCGCTAAGCATTCTCTTGATGGTGACTTCTGGTGCCTTCCTCTGTGGCTGATGATTTCTGATGTTTCCTCTCTAAATTTTCCAGATTTTTGTTGCTGGCTCTCAGGTCCTGAGTCTGTCACGCTTTGCTCTCTGGCTGGAGAGCCAGGGAATTGGAGCTGGAAAAGCCACGGGAGCTTTTTGACATGCTAGTGCTGTTCCCTGGTGCCCCTTTTTGCGAAGGGAGCATCAGTCCCCTGCCCGAGACTGCTGGGCTTTTGCTTCCCCCAGCATGGAGCCAGACTCTGGAGGGGTGGATGGGGCTGAGCACTTCAGGAACCACCAGGGATGGGAGGAAGTTCCCTTTTCCTAGGAGAGCCTGTTCTGGGGATGGCTTTGGGCATGGGGTCCCCCTCTCCTGCCCTTAGCTTACTGTCCTAGAAGGACATAATTCTGATCCTGGGACCAGTTGGAGCGAGCAGCCATGACAGGGCTTGTTTTCCCAAGATAACCTCTTATCGGGAAGGCGGCTCAGCAGATGTAGGTGAAAGGTGATGCTGGCACGCTGCTGGTGCAGGTTGGCTGCCACTCTCCAGCCTGAGCCCTCAGCTTTTTATATCTTTGCTGCATCACACTGCAGCTGCCACCCTTCTCCCTGCGCTGAGGATCAGCGGGCAGGGGATCGTGAGCACCGTGTCAGCTGCAGGAGCAACGCTGGACACCGCAGTGTTACAGCAGGGTTGCATCAGCTACAAACGTGTCTGACCTGATAGCCAAATATCTGATTCCCAAATGACCAGCATTGGGTCAGAGGGGGGCAGGAGGTGTCATCTTCTTGAGAAAAAAAGAGAGATTAAATTTTATCTCTTAACATTTTAATTATTGCTCTTTTTTAGCCCTGCATCGTGAAGTTTACTTGTCAGTATGCCACTTTCTATAATATTCTTGATGTGTTCCCTATGGTACTTTTGATGTGTTTCAGTGTCCTCTTCTTTCTCCTTTTCTTCTTTAACCTTGGACCTTCTTCAACTATATCCCACATTCTGGTTATCTGCTGTGAGTGCCAGCTCTGCACTTGCCAGCCTAAGTAAATGGGGAAAGGGGTCTGGAAAGGGCACTGATTTCTGCTGCAGCATCATCCCCACGAGAATTGAATTCAGCCTAGGAAGCAGACTGGCGAAAAGGGTGTCTTGATGAGCAGTCTTCAGAAAGAAGCTATTTCGCATATTTCAGCCGAATAGGTCTGAGGACTTACAAACTGCGGCTAGCAGTATCTTCACTTATGTAAAGATAGTGTCACTCTTAATAATCTCTCTCCATTCTTTGTGATAAAAGATGGACATCTGCATGAAAACAGATCTCTCTCTGGAGCAGATTATGACCATGACAGAGAAATCCTGACTCCATTGAAGGGAGAGGCAGGAGTGGGACTGTTTGCTCCCAGCAAGGGTAAGTCAGATGCTTAGGAAAGGCTGGTCTTCTCCAGCATCTCTTGGGAAGCAGAGGCATAAGCTCAGGCAGCAGCTTCACAGCCAGGTGCAGTGACAGGTGGATCTGCTGTTGGTGTTAAGGATTTGCAGCAGGGAAGAGACATCCCTGACTTCACTTCTGGATTTTGGTAGACTTTTTGTGGGCCTTCCTTCTGCAGGGAGGCTGTGTGGAGGCTTTGGCTGAGTCTTGGCAGTGGAGCCATGGAATTGTTGTACAGTCACTGCTACAGGACCAGTTGTACAGGCTCCAGATTTTGCCTCCCTATGCAGTGAGCTCAAGTTGATGTTTAAACAGCTTCATCTAACCATAGGGTTTTTAATCTTTTTTTTTTTTCTGGAGCAGTAAAAGAGCACTCAGCGGCATTGCTGGTGAGTGATTTGGAGGAGTGGCAGTGCTTCCATCAATGGGGCTGTGGCAGAGCAGAGAGGACAGAAGTGCCAAACCATAGGGTGTGTGGATGGAGAGCCCTGCACCCTCCAGGGCGGCATCATCCCTGCAAAAGAGACCTTTTGAACTGAAAACGTTGATGATATTGTTCTGAGCGACCTGGTGGAGTTGAAGATGTTCCTACTCATTGGAGGGTTACACTAGATGACCTTTAAAAGTTCCTTCCAACCCCGACCATTCTGTGCATCTCTGATTCTGTGACTGTAAGTTCTCCTGAGTCTCACAGGCTTTGTATGTAAATACACTGTTTAACTGCATTCCCATATAGAGAGTGGTATGTGGCTAGGAATTCCTTTGATGCCTTTAGATGCTAATGTTGTGATAAAACAATCCCTTCTTTTTCCCTTATTTTTCTCACAGCATGTAAGCTCTTGAGAAAGTCATGTCATTAAGTATTTAAGAGCCTAGACATGATTAAAATGAAAATATTGTTCACAATGAATGAGTGAGAAGAGGTGCAATACTTTGTCAGTCTTGGAATAAAAAATAAGAAATATCTGGGTTACAGGGAGGTTAGTTGGAGTTGTGAGCACGTACAAGCATCAAAATAATGGGGATTATTTTATATAATAATATATAAATTATTTTATATAATAATATATAACCTCCACCCTGGGGAGGTCATCCATCCATGCAGCTGAGCTGGACCCTGGCTGATGCCCTGTTTGTGTGAGGTGCAGGGTTGGTGGGAGGCAGCTCCAGGGTTGAGAAGCTGGGCTTGTGCTTGTTTTGCAAACATGGAGAGGGTTATACAGGAGCCAGACATTTTTTCAGGGGTCTTGTTTTTTTGTGCTTCTATTTTTTTCCTCTTGAGGTTGCTGCAATAATAATCACTAAGGATGGAGGTGAAAGCAGAGTGGTGGGAACAGACTTGGTAGGACTGAATTGTTTTTGTTTAGCAGAATTAAAACTAAATTGGTGCATGGTTTACAACACATCAGGAATGCTCTGTGAGTATAAGACAGTGAGCAAAACATCTGTTCACAAACACATGGGATGGAACAGGTAAAGCTGGAGTGCAGTCTCTGACAGGAATCCTTGCATCAGCAGAAAAAGGATTTACTCTTGGATATCAGCAGAAAAGTGAATCCTGGCCTGTAACTTAATAGTGTGACTGTATGGTGCAATAAATAGAACCTTTTCATGCTGATTTAATTAAACCAATGCAACATCTATGTTTAGATGAAGCAAAGCCCTACACTGTTACAAAATCTTTTCTAATAATAGTATTTTTTTGCACCTCGTGAAGGTCCCAATCACTAAGCTGCATGTTAAGGCTGCCTGCAACAGCAGGGCCGGCATTTATTTGGATCTGACAGCTGGAATGAGTCAAGATGATTCCGTGGGCTTTGGTTTAATGGCAAACACTTTCTGTTATTATTTACTGAATATTGAACATGTGCCCTTAATAAGAAGGACCTTTCTAAAAAGTAACAGGAAGACACAGACTAATGTGCCAAAATCTTTCTGTGCTGGTATTCCTAGTGCTGTTTTGAAATCTTCACCTCAGTTGCCTTTGCAGAGCCTTGTGCCAAACTCGGAGCATATGGGGCTTCTCCTGGGCTCCACGGGGATGCTTGGACCTCAAGCCAAGTGTGACAGTGCACAGTGAAAGTCATTACCACTGGTCTTCTGTCCTGTTCTTGCATGAGGAGGCAGCCACCGAGGATTCAGCTTTTAAAGGACCCAGATATTAAGCTGGAAATGTGTCAGTCCTGCAAGGGGTGACTTAAGCTCATTAAAAAATATCTTTTTCCTTCTTGGCCTTTACCCCCTCACTGCTTCTCAGCAGCTTGGTCCTGATTTGCTTTGCCCACAATAAATGCTCCCAGCAAGAGCAGCGTGTGGTTTCTTTGGGTTGAGGAGTTAAGGTCAAGCGGGATACAGAGAGGGCCTCAGGAATGTCCCCTTTTGGCCAGCAAATCAATTTGGTGTTTGTGGGGCTGGCACTGTGTTGGTCTAGTGCCACAGGGATCAAACTCCACTAGCACTGAAGCCATTGGCTCAGTTTTTGTCCCACCGGTGCCTTCAGGGGACCAAGCCCATCATCCTGACTCTGCCTTTTTGGAGCTAAAGCAGGGCAGCATAGATGGCATAAATGGGGACAATTGCAAATCCATTTTAATAGAGGGATTTCAGGAGGATGCAGTGGTGGGGGGTTAATGAAAGCAAATGTCGACTGTGACCAAGATGCCTGGAGTTGGTTGGTTTTATCTTTGGAAAGTAAGGGGCTGGTGTCTTCTGTGGTTTGGTGGTTTGTTTGTTTTTTTTTTTTTTTAATAGCATCCAATTAATCTCTCTGTTAGCCACTTCTATAATTTTAGCACAACTCCTTTGCTCCTGGAGCGATGTAGTCTTGTCAGAATTTCAGCATGTATTTGACTACAAAGCATGTTGTTAGCATGCATGGTGACAGTCTCAATCCCGAAGGCTTAAAGAATAGGTCTAAGATAAAGAACAGAAAATGTAATAAGCAGGAGGATTATTTTTGCAGCTGGCATAGTGATTTTTCTTTCCTTTCATTGTAAGCTGGTAACTAATGCCGTAGACTGAAATTCATAAACAAAAGGTAGCAAAAAGTGTCTGCAGGGTTCAGACTGAGCCCTGGTCTGGGGAGCCAGGATGGTTCATGGTGACCAAGCCAGGTGTGGGGAGCCGTGGGTCATTTTGGCCAAGGCACAAAGCGAGTTTGCAGTGAATTTTCCCAAATTTCTGTGAACTGAGCAGTGTCCAGCAAGGGAACCTGGCACTGGGTTGTGTGTTGATGTGCAGTGGAGCAGCTCTGGAGATGGAGCAGCAACTCCATATCATACCCATGAGAGCACCTGCAGGTCTTTGGTGCTCGACATGGGATGGTGGAAGAGCCATTGGTGGCAGAGCTGCTGTGTGCCTGTGTAAGGGGCCAGGGAAAAGAAAGAGGCTCTTGCCTGAGCCTGCTGGCAGCATGGGAGGTGAAATGGTACCCCCCTGGATGTGAACAGTAGGATGGAGGGCCTTTCCTTCACCCACTTTCATTTTGATGCACAGGTCTTGACTTCCTGTGGTAGTTGAAGTTGGTGATAGAGATGGTAGAATAATTGAGAGCCTATTCTAAGCAAGCAAGCAAACCAACAAAAAACTTGCAAAAATTAAAGGGTTACAACTTATCTCTGCAAGATTAGACTTGGTACCAGCATTTCTAAAAATCTCCTTTTAAGCCAGAATGCACAGTCTGCTGGGAGAGCAGGGGGCATAAAGTGCTGTCCTGAAGTGCTATCCCTTGCATTACTGTGTCCACTTCAGTGGATCTTCAGGTCTGATTTTCCCCTGATGTGCCTCTGGTGTCATCAGTGTTTGGCAACTGACATCAGAGTGGTCTTTTTTGTATGTCTGTTACTTAGTGTCCTGCACTCTTGGACCAGTGAGTGGTCCAGGTGGACGTTCCTCCTCCCCAAGGAGCTTGATTGCATCTCAGAAGAAACGTGGCCCTTGTCTTGAGCTCCAAGTGGTCCAAGGCTGAAATCGTCCTTCTTTGTCGACTTTGTTTCTCTGTGACCTTTCAGTTTTTCTGGGTGGGGCAATCCAGTATCTCTTAAGAATCACACTCTTCAATTCATTGTAAAACATCTTTTGCCAAGAGGACAATATGTGGAATGTTGTGTTCTACATTAGAGGTGATTTTGATAGCATGAAATTGAATTTTTTTGGTACTATCACCCAAGTTGGGAAACATTTTTGTCTTGAATACTATAAAAAGGTGAGTTAATACTTATCTTACAGTTTGTTCCTTTGGTCGTCTTATATAACAGTCTGCTATTTATCAGGAGAATATCTCCCCTCACTTCTCCTTTCAAGATTTTTTCTCTTAATGTATCTGTCAGTGCAGATGGATAATAAGGTTATGAAATTTTGCTTTGAAAATGGTCCAAGGTGACATTAGTTGCTTAAAATGTCAGATTGTGTGACATTTGCTTAAAATTTTGCATTTTGTCTTCAAAAATGGTTAAAAGAAGGAAGTTAATTGTAAAGCATCTCAGCAGTGCTTCAAATTGTAGCACCCCAGCTTGTGATCCTCATGTGGAGTCATTCTGTGAAGTCAAAAGAGCGTGGTGATGACCTGTATTTTGTGTGAGAACTCGAGCTGTAAATCTCATTTTCCTCAAATACTCAGGCTTTGGATGTGCATGTGTCTTTGCCTGCTCAAAGACTGGTGGAGCATCTGCAAAGTGCCCTCCCCTCATTAATCATGTCCCAGCCATAGCTGCTTTTTCTTTATCTGAGACTAAAGCCCCATCTGTAGGGACTGCCTGGGATGTTGGTCACTGGGGTATTGGTTGAGGTTGGTGTGCAGAACCATCCCAAGTGTGGGTAAGGAGTCCTGCATGGATGTGACACAAATTTGTGTGATGATACCTTCAATGGAATAGCTAGACTTACATTTCAAAATGTACACTTTATTGTGAAACTGTTACAAGAGTTCTTGGAAGCATTTTTATGTTGCACTTTATGCATTACCAAACAATGCATCTTTGGGCAGAGTGTAGCTTGGAATTCCTGATCTACCAGGCAATCCTTCTGTGATTTTTTTCAACCCTCCCCTTATCACTGGAGTTCCCAGAAAGGAATTGATTTTTAGGATGAAAAATGGTAGAGTGAGGCAAGATAAATGGTTCTTGCCTCCATCTCATTTTCCTCAAATACTCAGGCTTTGGATGTGCATGTGTCTTTGCCTGCTCAAAGACTGGTGGAGCATCTGCAAAGTGCCCTCCCCTCATTAATCATGTCCCAGCCATAGCTGCTTTTTCTTTATCTGAGACTAAAGCCCCATCTCTAGGGACTGCCTGGGATGTTGGCCAAGCTTGAGAAGCCCTCAAAAGCAGCCAGGTTACTCCAAAAACTTGGTGTGGCTGAGTGAGGAGAAAAAGGCAGCTTTTATGGTTTTTTCTTTGTGTTTCTTTGGGAAATAATTGGTTTTGTTTGTCTTTTATAAGGACAAACAAAATAATATAAATATAATATTTATATTATGGGCACATGATATAAGAGATTGTTCCTTGTGTCCTTCCATTATTCCATAAAGCAAACAAGTTCATGTTTCCTCGCTGATACAAAACACAAGTCCTGTTGACCCAGAGCTCCCTGATTTTGCCACCCTCACTGCTATGTCAGATGCAGTCTATAGCTCTTCTAAAATTTCATGCCTAAGAACAGGAAGCCAAGGAGAGGTTTTGGAGGTGGCTTGAACTGATTCATCAGCTGGATGTTATTGCAGGGGACACTCTGGCCTTGATCCTGTCCTCTTCCCTCTGCCAGGGTTGGTGCTGAGACTGCTTTGGCTCACTAAATCAGGAGGAGAAATGCAATCCCTTGTGGTAGCTGAGATACCCATGGCAGCAAACTGCTGCCTATCAGGAAATACACCTGGAACCATTTGCTGGAGAATTTATAAAAAACCAGAAAGGTTGAATTGTTTTCTTTTTTTTTTTTTTCCCTTTTTATTCTCTTCTGGGTAACATTGACCTTGATAAGCAGTCTCTGTATGTGGAGATGTTCTTCTGCATGGGGATGTAACAAAGCCATTTTGGGATGCTCACCTTGTGTTTGGGTGGGGATTTTGGTGTTGGCAAACTGAGCACATACTGCTCACAGTGCCTGGTGGCAGGAGTTGCAGACATAAATGCCCCAATTGCATTCCTGCCCGTAATAAACTCACTGCTGGAGCTTACTGCAGTGATCATGAGGTTTAACAGGTCCCTTACTGCATTTAACTCACATGGCTGGGTTGTAATGAACATGTTAGAGTGTAAAAAAACCAGCCCTTTCCTTCAAATAAAACACAGGCACAGAAAACATCGCTTGTTTTTTAAAATGAGCCGTTGCACTTGGGACTCTTTAACATTCAAAATTTAACAGGTGGAATTCCTTCTCTCTTCCTCATGCATTTTTCAACTAATGAGGAACAAGTCTTTTAACTCTTTTTGTGTGTTTATTAATCATTTGGGGTCTCTCTATTGCAGGGCACACTTTACTCATTGCTGGTTTCCTACAGCTCTTGTTGACAGGTCCTTGCTGCCCTTGGAGAGGAGCCGAGGGCTCAGGGTGCTGCTCCCGTGCTGAGGGTGATGCCTTGTTTGCTCAGAGCTGACATGTGCTCAGTCCGTGGTGTTTCTGTGTGCCAGTGTTGTGTACAAGTAACGGAGTTAGTTCTTGTCAAGGGATGGGGAAGATGAATGTGTTTTTCAAGTGCTGGCCCATGACTTGAAAAATCTGGATGCACTTCAGGGCTTTGCTGCCAACCCTACTGCATGACCTTCCGTGAGTTGTTAAGGGCAAGACCTAAACTGTTGGTATTGGACAACACTCATGGACAGTCTGCAAGGAAGACCCTCCAGTCTGGGGGGGAAGCAGCAATGGAGTGAGCTGGAGTGATGTTTTTTCCAGCAGGCAGTGTGCTCAGTCTTAAAAATGTGGCACATTTTAAGGGTAGAGTCCAGAGAACTGTGAAGTTTTCTTTTTGGGCATGTGCTGGGCAAAGAGTTTGAATTTCATCTGCGTTTCAAGCAGGGTAGCAATGAGATAGTGTCTTCTCCTTACATCAGGGGGTGGAAGGTACTGAGGTTCCTCCATACCATGAAGGAAGGTGCTTAAATTAATCATCTGCCATTGGTTTATCTGTTATAATCTGACTAGAAAAGCCCATATGTTGGTGTAAAAACATAACTTGTGCAAGGTGCTGGTCACTGAGTCCTGCTGCCATCCAGTTGGCCTTGAAGGCAGATGATGGGAGTGCTGTGAGTGGTGTGGTATGTGCAAGACGGGGGGAGATAGAAAAGATAGAAAACAAAAAAATTATGTTTTCACTTGTTGGACAGTGAGGACTGCTGAGCTCGTCTCCCAGGAGAACTGAGCAAAGTACATATTGACACATCCATGTTGGAGCCTGGAGAAAAAGCCCTGCTGGTGCATCAGGCACAGCACAGTGAGGGGCTGGATTGGTGGGACAAGCCTCATTTCTCTGGAAACAGAGATTCATCTCTGTTTGTGTGCTCATATTTTACAGGTAATTGGTTTATGGAGAAAACAGTTAGCTCGAGGATTTTGGGCAGGTGTTCTTGCTGTAGAGAAATAGGTTTTACAGTCATTTTCCATGTCATATAGTTACCAGAGTGCCTGATATTGGCTGTGTAGTTAGTGGGATGGGATTTTTGGGGGGGAGATTTAAATCCTTTTCCAAAATGTTTTTATCAGCTCAGGGATGGGTCAGACCTTCTTCAGCTTCAGTTCATTTAACTGGGGGGAAGTTAGGGAATAGAAGCAAGGACAAGGCAATTCAGATTTCTTTTTCCAAGAATTAGCAGACTTCAAGTGCAACTTCATCTGAGAGCCTGTCTGCAGACTTCCAGTTACCTTGTACCGATCTGCGTGCTGGGTTTTGTAACAACAAAAACACGTTGCAGAGACACCAGATTTTTGTGGGTTGTGGTGTTGTCCCCCACAAGCCAGCTTAGCCTGGGTTGTGCTAAGGTAATGATGCATCTTTCCTTCAGAGAAGGCACTTTTGATTGTTTTCCCAAGGGAGGAAGTTTTGGTTCAAAATAGGTTTTGTATGTGAGGTGGCTTAAACATGATCAAAGTCAGTGGAATTTTATTTCAAATAAACATGTGATTATCCTAATCAACCTTTTAAAGAGAACATCTGGGGAAAAAAATTTGGGATTTTGTACATTTAATTATTTGCTTGGTTTTTCCCTTTTAAATATCTGATGATGTTTCCGCTGTTTGACGGTAGATAGGACTTTATTGACACAATTAGCAAAACAAATGATTATCACACCTTTTCCTTAACCCTGTCCTATTTGATCTATTTGCTTGCACTTTCATTACTCCTTTGCTTGGTTACATTACACACAATGTTATCACCTTCCTGTGCTTCTGCAGCTAAACCAAGTGAAAAAACCTCTCTTGGCTCTCAGCTGCTCTCTGCTGTTTTCTTTTTACAGATGAGCTAGAAAGCAATGTCGGGCAAAGAGTTATTTGAGTTTCCTTTCAGCACTTGCTGGGCATTATATCCGGGCCTGGCACTTGCCTGTGTTTATGCGACAGCTTTCATATTTTTGAAATAACAAACAAAAATCCCAGCAAGTCTATTCCCAGCACAATTAGTAAGATCAGATTAAAAGAATTGAAAAAACAAACAACCCAAAACCCCCAGATCATGATGGGTTTATATATGTCAAATACTAGAATCTTTATGACTAATTCCTCTGGTATTTTGAGCCAGTTTGCTGGGACGTGTTTATTTTCTCTGAAAGTAGAGGTGGGAAGTGTGGCTGTGCCTGGTCGGAGGTCACATTGGGTTGTTGTACTGAAGAGCTGAGTGTTTCTGCTGTCACTGATGGGCTGTGCCAGACCTTGCTGTGGGTTGCTGAGGGTGTGATTCTCCTGATGGTGGATAGACATTTTCCACTCAAGTCAGGAAGGCAGATGGTGCTGCTGACCTGCTGCCTTACAACCCTTCCCATCATTCTCTTCCCTGGTGGTGAAAATATGTCATTGGGTTTAAAAGGTGTGGGAAGAAAGGAGAGGGGAGGAAAACACTGTCCTTTCACCTAACAAAAAGAAAAAGAGAGTTTTGGAAAGATCTGTTGGTTAGGTGAGAACTTCTTTCAATTGCTGGCTTGTCCTCTGTTGCAACTATAGTCCACCTCCTCCTTTCACATCACCTACAACCTCTGAGGCATCTGGAGGTGGTGCTCCATGCTGTGCCTATGCACACTGTTATATTAATTTAAATAAGTCATGCAAATTTAAAAAGAAAAAAGATAAAAGGAAAAAAACCACCCAAAAACCTTCCTTCTGTGCAAAAATGAATCAAAAGATAGGAGTTTCTGTGGGAATAAAACCTTGTCCAATGTGATAAGAGCTGTTGTGTAATGGCCTGTCCCTTTCTTCTCTCTAAAGGTCCCAACCCCATGCGTCCCACTGGTCTGGAATAACGTTTGGAGTCTGGCGGTCTGGTCCTTTTTGTAGCTCCAGAGGATGTTTAGGAGCATGGGGAGCATGGGATGCATGGACATATGGACCCACAAAATCCTCTGGAGAATGCTGGCTGTGGATAAAAACATCTGGAAGTTTCTACCGTCTTTTTACAATGTTTTTTCCTGGGTGACCCTGTGTCATTTGTGGCCCTGTCCTGAGGATTACAGCATAGAGTCTGGAATACCTCCCCATGCATCTTCTTGAAATGGAGCCATTGCTTTACCCAGCTGGAAGGTATCTCCTCTTCTCCCAGAGTTTTTCCAGTGCAGCAGCAGTCCTGTCCAGCAGGTATGTAAATGGTTTTCTCATTGACTACCCAGTTTGCTTTCTTGATCTTCAGTTCAGGTTTTTGGGTTTGTTTTTTTGTGTTTTTTTTTTTTCTTCATTATTTGCTTCTGCTAAAGGTAAGACCTTCCAAAGTCCCTGTTTCTGTACTCTGAAGGTGACTTTTCTTTGTTGGGACAGACCCAGTTTGAGATGTAGGTTCTCATGGAGCAGTGGTGTCAGCTTCTGAAGGTTTTGATGACCAACCATAGCCTCATACATGAAGGAAAGGATGGATCTGATGCTCTTTATTCCTCCGCCTGGATCGTCCAGGACTCTTGGGCAGCTTGTGTGTAACCCACAGCTGCCATCACCCGTGTGTGGATCAGCTTATCGGCCTTCATTGTCTCATTTCAAAAAAGATGGCACAGGTGTTAAATCCATTTTTTCTCTTAGTTCAACAGAATTTCTGCTGAAAAACGTAATTTTGAGGATGACTTATCCCATAAAAAGGAGATGCCTTTAGCTCTAAAATTAAACTATTCCTAATCCATTTAGATGTGTATAACTCAATAGCACTAGTGATAACAACCAGATTTGCATTTTTAGAGTCATTTACAATGAATTCGATGTTTCTGTGAAGGTGACATTTTTTTTTCCATTCTTTCTGGCAGAGAATTGAATCATTGTTTTGGTGTCTGTGGGTATCAATTTGCTGTGAAAATCATTCTTTTTGGCACTTGTGCTGGCTCGGTCAGATGCTCTGGTGTGTTGAACAGATCTCTCCTTCTACAGGGTAGACAAAAAATAGCTTTTTGTCTCTAACTTTAATTTTTACTATACAAAGAGGAAGTGCTGAAGGAAAAGGGATAAAAAGGTACTTTGCAGTACCTTTATTCTGTGTTCCCCTCAGCATTTGTGAGGCATTAAAACTTTCATCTTCTTGCTTTGTAAGCACAATTTTGCATCAAAGGAAGGAAATGAGAGGGGTAGGGTGGGTAGAGCATGTTCAGTGGGAAACATAATCAGTTGCCTCTCTCTTCAGTTTTACTGTGACTCCTAGGCCAGATGGAGATGGTAGACAAAGGTTGGGGATAAAGATGTTCTTTGCTTTATCAATGGATGAAGTCAAGTGCTTGCTGTTCTTGTAAGAGAGGCTGGAGCTAACAGCAGGGATTTGGGTTTGGAGGTGGACAGCAGCATCTGCCAGGCTGCTGGGGATGGTCTATGGTCGAGCCCCGTGCAGTGCAGTCATGTGCCAAGGCAGAGCCTTCTCCAGTAGCCCTGCCTGGAGGCTCAGCCCGGCTGTGCCAGACCCTTTGTGTGCTGGCATGGGCTTCGTGCTCTGCTGCAGAGACATCCCCTGGAACCAGCTCTTCATTTGCAGATGGTTTTCCTTCTTTAATATGAATTAACAGTTTTCCCATCACTGAAATCCCTAGTGTTTTATTAACTAGCTCCTAACAACTTCTAAAGCACCTAAAGAAAGACAGATCACTTGCAGTAGTTCTTTTTATCTACAATTAAAGCAAACACTATTGATACTTAAAATATTTTTTGGTCAGCTCTTTGATAAACAGATCTTCCCTTGTTGCTGCACTATGTGGAAAGGTCCTTTGTCAGCAGCACATTGGTGGAATGAGCTTTATTTTTTGTAAGTAACTGGGTCTGCTCTGGTGCTTCCAGGCCCTTTGTTCCTTCTGGTAGTGCCTTCTGGACACTGAACAAAACCTGCCTGTGACCTGGATAACCCAGAGCAGCCTCAGGGTGCTTGACCTCTGCATTGCAGGGTCTGCACTCAGCGAACAAGGAGAAGACCATGGTAGATGTACCGTGAATTTTGTGTTCTGCATTGCCCCTTGCAGTGTGACTCCCTGGTCACACAGTCTGGCAGGCACCTGGGGTACCTGGGGGTGGCCCAGGAATTAGAGCTTGGCTGGGAATGATGTTTCATTCATTGTAGATGTGCAGATGTCCTTTGCAGGGAGGAAAAATCATCTCAGGTTTTCTTTGGAGCGGGTCTCACTCTGTGTGATGTAGGGCAGCTACAGAGGGTAAATAGTCTAAGGGCTTTGCTGTTGGTCGGCGTGAGCATCCAGGCAGGGGGCTGCCAGCTGCATCCCTAGGTGCTAATTAAAAGATGAACCCCATCAATATTCAAGATATTTGCTGGTAAAGTTAATATCTTTATATTATATTTTTATTAATAAATATAAATAAAACATTTGCTTTGAGTCAGGTTGCAGATCCTTGGATCAAAATGTCCTTTAGGGGTTGGTCTGTAAACAGATGCATGTTATTAATAATAATTTAAAAAAATACAGAAAGCTTCTATTTGGCTGCCTGTGAGGGTTATGTATGTGGGTGTGTTTTTCAAAAGCACATAACTGATTATAAAAATCATTGATGGTCTAAGTCAATATTAAGGATGGTTGGATGACAGTGAAAAGCAGCCCTGGCACATTGCAGGGATGTTCTTGTCATGACTAACCACTCTCACTCTCACCCCAGTGGAATTTCTCAGTGCCCAGCACAGACTAGCACTGAAATTGGAGGTTTGCAAAAGTTTTTAAATCTCTCCCCAGCTGGCAGCAAATTAAGGAATTGCAAGTATTTATTGGTTTAAGGATAAAATATAACCTCAAACCCATAAAAAATGTTGACAATGAGGCTTTTTTAAGGGAGTCTTACTTTCTTTATGGTTTTGTGAGTCAGATGTGTCAAAACCTGACAGAGGAAGAGGATTTAATCTACCGGTGCTGTCTCTTGCTTGATAGTTTCCTGCTTCTAAAATTACTTCCAGGTTTTTTGGAACTGGGGCTGAAGCTAGTTTCAGCTTTCAGTTTGTGGACAACCTCGCTTACCACTTCACCAGGCTGGATTTGTGAGGGTTGGGGGCAGCAAATGCTAGTGCTTTTAAAGATTCTTATTTTGGCTGCCAAAAGTCCATTTGCCACTTTTAAAATATTTGCAGCTGGATCTTTGGATTCACATCTTCCTTTGCTTGAGGAAAATGCTGAAGCTGGTGATGCTGAAATTTTGCTTTGATCTTTCTTTGCCTGTCCTGCATGGGGGGGTTTGGAGGAGAGCATGCCCAGGGTGAAGGATGTTGATCCACCTGTGCTCATCCTGCACAGGCTGGCTTTTGTCCTTTGTGCAGCAGTGAAAGTCAACATAAGCAAATCAAATTAATGGTGGATCTCAGTCTTTAGTTCATGCTAAAAGCATCAACCCCTTTTGCAGCATGCATTTTCTCTCCTTAAGGGCTGCCCCTCCTTTGGGGCACTTATTAATGAATGCCATTTGTGCCCAAACTTTGTGCCTTAACTGTAGGGCATGTAATTTGGGATATATTAGGCCATATTTCTGTTTATTTATATAAGTAAATAAATACTTTTATATAATTTAAATATCTGGAATAATCCTCCTAGTATATCTTTAATACCCTCTATTGGTTGCTTTAAGACCTTGCTTGGAATTCTGTATTAACCAGAGTATCCCAGTCATTACTTTCAGAATAAAAATCTTTCTTTATGTGTGGTCTTTGCTTTTCCATGAGTATCTGCATCTGCAGGTGCTGACTTACTATGCACAGTAAATACTGAACTATCTGCTGACTTACTGTGCTCTTCAGGTTGCAAAGAAGCAGTGACCTATCATGAGACATATTGTTAATGCCAGCAAGAAAGCAAGAGGTATCTGCTCAGCTTCTGAATCCTTTGTGTTGCTTTGAGAGGATCTGTGCAGAACTGAAGGTGTCACCAGGCTGTTTTCTTGTGCTCCCAGCTGCTGAGCCATGTTATGTGGATTAGCATTGAGGAACTCTTAGTGAAATTTGTCTCATGCCACGAAAATGTAAAGCCTCCAAAGCTGGCTGGCATCCCAGGGCTGTGAGAGGCCCTTGGAGGGGCTCTTGGTAAAGGTGGCAGGATTTGTGCTGTCCCAAAGCTGTGAACTGGACGTGATCGGAGAATTTCTGATGAAGTTTTAATCATCTCCAAGCTGGTTTAGTTGCTTACATAGGGCAGCAAACAAAAACTGTCGGGTAGGAATGGCTGCTGTGGGGCCAGTCTGCCACCATGGGAGGGCATCTGCCTAATCTTCTTGTCCTGCAGTGTGGAGCCATGGCACATTGCAGGGATGAAACACATCAGAACACATCATTTTGTGTTCAGAAACACAAAATGCCATTTTGGGCAATATTTTATCCTCAGGGTGTTTCCTGAGCTGGAACCACACCCAGCCTCCTAGTTTTTCCTTGGCACTGTTTTGGGTATCCTGTGATTTTGCTGGCTCTACTTTTGCAGAGTACCATCATTGTGCTGCCTCCTCTTTATCTTTGCAGTGTCAGAGCCAGGAGGTCACATTAGAGACCTGAGGCTCCAAGCAGCAGAAACGGTGCAACAAAGAAAGTACCTATATTTATAAGGATTATTGTAGACAAGTTGGGGGCTGAGGCACAGCTGCCTTCCAGCCCTGATGCCTCTGGAAGGTGGATCTCTTACTATCCTGATTAGAAGTGTACCTTCAGCCCAGGCTCAGCAGCCCAGTTTGCCTGGCTGAGGGCATTCCCTGGGGAACTGAGTGATGCTGGAGACCCTGCACTGCCCTGGCTTGGCCCCTCCACAGCTTGGATGTGCCCTCCTGCCACTGGCAGCATTCTTGTGTCACAAGGATGTGGAATTGCCATCATCCTCCCTGCTGGCACCATCTCTTGGCTTTCATTAAGTTTTTTCAAAGAGCAACTCTTTGTGGTGGCCCCTGTGCAGTTTTATCCAGGGCTCCATTTGCATCACCATCAGGTGGTTTTTGTTTGACCTTTGCCCTGCTTAAAAATTAAGTACCAGGGTACTAGGAAGAGAAATAATTTCCCAGATAAGCACTTTTTCCCTGCTCTTCTGTAGTTCATGGGGGAGCTGGCTTATCCTGCCTGTGGATGACTAAAGAGGAAATTCTTTTTTGGTTAGGATAATGCTGACAGTTCACTGAAATTCTTTTTATCATGGGTTTATCACTTCCTCCCTACGAATTCTTAACTCTTATGTGCAGGGCAGGAAAAAAAATAGTGGTGACCACAAGTTATGGAATTTGCCTTCTGTGGAAAAGATGCTGAACAAGTAAATGATGCTGTCAGGTTTGCAATGGTTTACATGGAGGATTTGCTTCACAGCCAGTTACATAAACAGGCTGGGTAAGAGTCATGAATATTCTAGCAGCTATCATCTTTCAAATGTGTTTTTTTAATGTTGGAGTTAATTAATGCTCATATCTCTTGAATATAGGTGAGTGTAAGCCTGCTCATCTTTCAGGTGGGGGGGAGGTTTGGATTTATCACTCGTATCTCAGAGATGGCAGGGTCAAAATTGAGTTTATGTGTAAGGGGTTTCTGGGTCACCTTGTTAATCTCCCTTCCTCTCTTTTTTTTTGTAGAGGGGATCTGGATGTGTGTCTCTGGAGGGGGCAGATGGAGTTTGGCCAGGGAGACTCTGCCTTTTGGTTATACATGTGTGTGTTCTTGTAGTGTTTGTTTCCTGGTGGTGCTCGGTGATTGCACTGTTGATCCTTCTGCAAAGGCTTGACACTGCTGCTGAAAAGCTTTGACACTGCAAAGCATTGTTTACTTATGAAAGTGTTATGATATTTTGAATATCTATTATTCATCTCTTGTGCTAAAAGTGACATTATGTCATAAAATTGCTCTTAGATTTCAGAGCTTTGAGGAAAAGCTGTGTTTTTGTCCCAGACTCTCTGTGACAGTACTGGAAAGTGCTTTACCCTTTGTATCTCTGTAGGCCCCTTTTATGAATTGTGAGTGACAGCAGGAAAGTATAAAAGAGTGCAGAGGAACTGGTTTTGATGTTTATAAAAGGCTTTGATAAAAGATGCAGCGCACAGACTTGATACTATTTCCTATTTTTAACTTCTTAGGAGCATAAAGTACTCAGATCCAATATTTATATAAAAAGGGAAAGAGGGGGGCTTCTTTGTATTGCTTCTTTGTTTTCCCCTTTATTTTTCTTTTTTAGGGCCAGGTGAATTAAAATAGAAAAGTGTCTCTCTTCTATGCCCTAGTAAAATTTTCTTCCATGAAGCATCAGTAAAGCCAACTCCATGGTGTTGAATGTGTGGATGATGCTGGAAGAGACCAGCTACAGTTTCGAAGGCTCTTGTTTGCAGGTTTGTGCCTTCAACCTCCCAGCCATGGCTGGTTGCAGTGGACCCAGCAGCCATGGTGATGTGCATGGTGATGCCTGTGATTCCAATAACGGGGAATGATAGTCAGAGAAATAAAACATGGAAAAGCCAGGGCAGTTCCTCCCCTTTCTCTTTAAGTCAGATCACAGTAGAGGCATCTCTCTAATAAGTAGATTTGCTTTTTCCACAGAGATGTAAGGCTGTGTGCTGGTTGGGTAATTGCAGTTTTTACAGGTGAAAGTGCTTGTCATTATTTCCAGCTTTCTTGTTGCAGTCTTCTCTTTAGTCTTGTCTGTCAGCATGGCTGGCTTGTGGTGATCCTCTGTACTCTTGCATATTCCCATGCATGTAACACGTGAGGTGGCTTCATGACACTTTCCCATGTACGTGTGCAAAGGCACATCTGGATAGAAAATACATGTGAGAGTGGGTGTGGGCTGTGAGTGCATGCCTGGCATTGGCACAGACATTTCCACAGTTGGTCCTTCATCCGTGCAAGGGCCTTCACACTGGATATCAAGACTCCTGATGAGTGTGCAAACCTGTCCTTGAGATCCACCCCATGATAAAAGTCATCCTCTTGCTTGAAACACCAACATTTTGTGGTTTTTTGGGGCTAAATGCCTTGAAACACCCTGTGCAAGGGAGGACGAGTCCTGCTATCCCTTGGAGAACCCCAGGACGGAGCAAAATTGCTGAGTCCCATCTTGCTGCAGTGGGAGAATTCACCTTGATGGGATAGGCACAGCAAAGGTGTCAGTGGGGGTTTTGAGTTCTTCAGCAACATCCAGTCATCCAAGGGGCTGTTCAAAGCAGGTGCTGGTTTGAAGTAGCTGGACTTCAGCAAAGACATCCCAACCTGTCACTCATCTGAGGGGAGTAAGCACTTTCTGCTTCGTTCTTCATGCAGGAGCTTGTATGTGAAAACATAAAAAAAGGGGGAATTACCAGCCTTGGGTGGTCATTGGAAGTGTGTTTGTTTGGGTGTTGTCTCCCGACCTCTGCTGTCCCTCTAGAAGATTGATTGCCAAGTTGGGCACTGAGGTCTGCAGGGTGAGATGTTCATTTGGGATGTGTTGGCAGAACTGTGCCTGCTTGGTAGCCTTGCATCTTGTGTACTCCTTTGTGATGATCAGTCCCCAGTTACATTCCAAAAGGACGACTCTGGTCACACATGATTAAAGGGGATGAAGCACAGTCTTATTTTTTTCTTGCCTCACCCATGAAACTGTAACACCATACGTAAGCAGCTGACTTGTTGGACTTGGCTAGCTTATAGCAGTAGTGTGTTGGCTCATACAGATATCTTTTCAACTCCTGAGAGGTTGCTCAGTTAGGCAAAAAGTTTGGGTATCCTTAGTTGTTTTGTAAGGTGTGGAAGGACTTTTTTGTTCCGCTGGAGTGGACACTATGGTGAATTGAAAAAGCTGTTGCTGAGTCCAGAAGAGATGGGTCAGGGTAGATCTTGTTAAGATGAGGTGACAGACACTGTCTGTGCCCCACCTGTGGCACTGGTGTTGGGATGTGCCTTGGTCTCTGCTGTTCAGCACGTCGGATGCTTCAATTGCATTTCCAGCAGCAACCCATATGCCTAACTGGAGCACAGTGGGGGCCTCCCAAAACCTGGGGCTCTGTGTTGCAGAGCTGTGCCAAAGTGTCTGATGAAACATGGGCCTTGGTTGGCAAGAGCTGTGGTTTCTCTTCTTTTGAAAGGAGCTGGGAAAGGCTCCCCGAAAGAACCAGTGAAGAAATCATCCAGATGAAAGATCTGGTAAGTCTCAGTGTCCCCTCTGCAGTGTTTTCAGGCTCTTCTGTAATCAGCTGTCACTTCAGGATCTGGGCATATTGGACCTCAGGGAGCATGGATTGAAACTTAAACAAACAGTGATTCTTCTGTAAATATTTAGCTCACACTGTTTAGGAGCTGCTGGGAATTGGAGACAAAAAATAGTTTAAAGTTCATGACTGTCTGGAAGAGCTATTGGAGGAAGGCACTTGGTCACCAGATTGCCTGGCATGTAGGTTTTGAATAACTAATCCTCATTTTTTTTTCCTCTGAGGAAGAGGATGTGTTTAAGCATTCCTTGGAGAGACATAAGGTTGCCTTTTTCTGGGGACTCAAATCAAAGAGGTTTTCTTCAAGAGAAGACCTGGTATGGAGCAAATGGATGGTGCACCCTGGCCATACACATCTTTGCAAATTTGGACTGGTCATCTGAAGTTCATACGTCTGCATGGGAGAGGGGCATGTGTCTCCAAGTGTGTGCTTTTATCTGTCCACCTTGATATCAGGACAGAGGTTTGTGGGTGGGCCAGCTGATGCTGAAGGAGGTGGGGTCCCTGGTGGGGTTTGTTAGACCGCACTGATCTTGGGCTGCCACATTGTTCCTGCTCTAGCAAAAACCTTGATAGTGAGGTCGACCTATCTCGGCCAGCCTTTTTTGTCTCTTAAATATAGAGATAATACACTTTTTTCACTTAGCAGAGCTCTGTAAAGAATAGGAAAGAATGAAACGTGCTGATAAGGAAAGGCATTGGTAGCCAAGGCAGGCTTTGAATAAGCAGGGAACTTCACCATGCTCAAGAATCTGGGATTATTGATTAAAAAAAAGAGAAAATAATTGATTATTTTCTCTGTCCCTCTATCTTGCTCTTTCTGTGTTGCTCTTCTAATACAAAGTACTTGCAGTTAAACTAGATGATGGTTGTAGGTCCCTTCCAACTATCCTATCCTATCCTATCCTATCCTATCCTATCCTATCCTATCCTATTGTCCTGTCCTGTCCTGTCCTGTCCCATTAATGTAACAGTAAACATGAGATGCTTGCCATGCCCTGTGAAACATTTTCCAACTGTTTGCACTGCCCCTGCCCCTGGTTACAGCAAACTGGGTCTTTCTGTAGCAGAATGATTGCTGTGCCCTGTCCTTGTGGTCAACTGCTTTGCCTGGAAGATTAATGGCAGAGGAGAAAATGTGAGGGAAGGACAAGCAAGAAAAACGTAAATTTCTCATTTGTCGGGTTACTGAAACTACTTTTGAGGTTTGAGAGAAAATGTCAGTATTTGAGTTGGAGGTGGTGACAAGCTTGATGGTTTTTCTCTTTCAATAGTTTCTTTTAGTGCCCTTCCTAATTTAAAAGAAGGTGTTTAAATTATTAATGTTTTAGCACTGAAGCAGAGGGATTCCAAAGCCTTTGGCAAATTTCTGCTAAAGCATCTATCTTAAAAAAGAGCTTCATGTTTTTTTCTGACTCCATCTTTGACAGAAGCTCCCCTTCTGTGAGAAGCACTGAATCTACAGAGGTGGACAAAGAACTTGATTTATGTAGAAGGTAATTTTCTCCAGTGGTTTTTGGCCAGAAAACATAAAGATGATAATGATTTTTATTTTTTGGCATAGCATTTGCAAATCTCTGCTTCTGCCTGTGGCTGAAGCAACACTATGCCGTGGGTGAGTGCCAGCACACTGTCCGTGATGCCCAGGTGCTGCCTGTGAGAGATGGGTACCCTTACCTGCTCTTTTTGGCTGCAGCATCCTGGAGATGAGAGGCAGCTGAGGCTTCAGACACTCTCACCAAAGCTGTAGTTAGAGCTCAGGCCTCCCAGTAGATTTACCACACATTTTCCTCCCTATTCCCTTTAGGTGTTTGTCCTGATTTTGTACCAAATCTCCTTCTTGCTACTTGAACTGAAGAATAAAGTATTATAACTCTGGCTTGGGGCAGCTGTCCAAGGGATATATTGGGATACACTTGGCCTTTGAAAACAAGGACTTCAGTCTCCAGCCCTGTCAGTCCTTCTGGCTCCTGGAAGTTTTTCTTCCAAATGGTTATTTCAAACCTCAGAAAAGAAGTTTGTGTTTTTTCAGAGCTATGATTAATACCATTTTTACGCTTCGTTGCAAAATGCCACACAATGAATGAGACCAGCAGGGTGGTGGTTTATGGATGGGAGTTAAAAAAAAAATCAAACAAACACTTTCAAATGGCTGTTTTGGAAGACTGATGTGTGTGTGCATGTTTTATAATCTGCTGTGAACTGTGGGGTTATGTTCCTATTAAAAAGAAAAGGGGAAAAAAAGGCTTAAACCTCATCTATGGAAAGAATGTCAGAAATAGTTGAGAAACTGAATAATTAGTCTTTTTTGTGGGTCAGTGAAAGCGAAGGATTGCAATGCAGTTGGCTTTGCAATTAAAAAGTCACGGGATGGCTGAAGCTGGAAGGGACTTGTGCAGGTGGTAAGTTGCCCAGGACCATGTGCAGATGACTTTTGCAGATCTCCACAGATGGGGACCCCACAATCTTCCTGAACAAGCTTGGTCACACTCACAGTAAAATGAGGCATAGTGCATGATATTTCAGCACATTGGCCGTAGGTTTCTGCTCGTTGCTGTTGCAGTCTGGAAAGTTTGTGGCCCTGTGTGGTGTTGGGACAGAATATGTTGAGCGTGTGGGGAACCTGGGCTGTGGCTGAACCTGGTGTCTCGGACTTGGCAGTGCATGACTGGGGCTTGGGAGAGTTGGGCTTGGCATATGATGCCAAAATGGTCCCTTCAGCAGTGTGCAGGGAGTGTGCAGTTGCTGCCTGATGGCCGGGTCTGGGAGCTTGTGAGCCCTCTGATTTGGTTTTGAGACTCTGCTTATAGCTGACCCTCCAGCCAGCTCTGCTGTCTTTTGCTTCCCTTACCTTGACACTGTGTGCCTATTCCCTGGCGAATCACTTTGCCACAGGAATCTGGGACTCATTTATCAGCATAAAATGAGGCTAATTACACCTTTGAAGTGTTCAGCATCAGTGGTGCTGCAGCATCAGGTGCTTCCCCAGAAATCTCTATGTTGGTGGCAAACCCTGGGGAAAAGAGGCCCAGAGGTTTCTTGTGGCTATGTGCCTAATGTGCCCCCATCTTGAGGACAAAGAGGATGCTAGTGTGTGTGGGAGGTCCCCTAACCCCCTACAGAGACACTGGAGTCAGCACAGATTTGCTTCCTGGTGGCTTCATGTGCATCCCTCACACATGGAAAACAAGCAAAGACTACACTCAGCCTCAACTTGGTCTCTAGTGTTGCCTCCTGTCTTCCATCCGTGGAGAACAGTAGCCCTTGTTTGCCCTGGATGCATTTATTTTTTTTTCCTCAAAGCCATGTTCTTTTTGTCCTGTTTTTGTTTCTGATAAGTGATGGGAATAGCAGCAGTGAGATGATGGCTCCCAGTGAACACTCCCACTGTCCACAGACTTGTCCCATGTAGCCCTTCTGCTAGTGATGGGTATTTTCTCATTAAAAATAGACCACAGACAATGCCACTTCCTGAGGACTGTGATTTATCATTTAATAACAAGTGGTTACTCATTTCCTTCGGAAAACTTTCTGGAAGTGTTATTTTTCTTTTTCCCCTTGCCTCCTTTTTTTAATTTCCTTCAAAACCCTTCATTACCCATAAGAGCACAGTGTCTGTTAAATGAACTGTTCCCTTTTCAAGTGGAAATCATATTTATGATTTAAAGTTAATGAAAATAACAACTCTTAACCCATTGGACATGAGCTTTTCTTTGTAAGTGCCTGCAGCCCTGAAGTCTTAGCTCAGCCACAGGAAATGGCAACAGAGAGCTGGGTAGGTAAGACTTGAAAAACTGTGATGCTGATCCTAAATGGGGAATGGATGATTTGCTTGACCTGACATTAAAGAAAATTTCAAGTAACTTTAGAACTCATGTTGTCTTGAGCTGCCAGCCTTTAGCTGTGATACCTCCTGGTGTGCCAAGTTCTCCAGAAGGATGGAGAGCCTGCAGAACTGCTAGGCAGTCTCATACCAAGTCTGATATTTCAGTGACTTTACTAAAGAAGTGTGGAAAGCTGTAAAGTAGTTCTTGAGGAAATCCCAACAGCTCAGTAAACAAACTTGGGAAATGTGCTGAAGATGAAATAATTTTAAGTTGGTACTTAAGAAGCTAAAAGAAGTAGTTCTCTGTTGGATCAGGAAGTCATTTTCAGGGTCAGTAGAAGATGGGATGGTAGACTGCAGATGATACAGAAGATGAAATGCAACCAGGGACGTTGCAGGTACTTCAGGTCATAACATCTTCTCTTACAGTTCCCTTAATGAGCTGCAAGGATAGTTTAAAGATAAGAAAAATAAATTCAATAAAGACAAGTGCAAAGCAGCACTCTCGGAAAATGTATGCACGTACCCAAAATGAGCAGTAACTCTCAAAATGAGCAGGTTAACTACAGAAAGGGTTCTGTAAGCTGCAGTGAATCACAAGCTGGTTGTGAATTGCAGTCAGATGCTGTTACAAGACAGGTAGATCTTGAATAGCCCAGACAAAAATGGCAAAGGCAATAATTCCAGCTCTTCAATCTTTGTTGCCCTATAAAATCCTGTTTGAAACATAACATCCAGTCTCAGCCCCTCTATTTTAAATATGAAAGAGGACAGCTTGGGAAGACGAAGCTTCTGTTTGGGAAAATTTACTTACGAGGAATAGCTGGAAAATTTGCATACGTTAAACCTAGGGGAAAAAACCCAACAGCCCACAGGTGTCAGCCTGTGGTTTGATGGTATGCTGTCTTCAGCAGTAGTTTTGGAGTTAAGTATTTCTGCTTTCCTGGTATTGGCTGTGCTGCAGCTCCTTGTATGGTCAGTTGTGTAGTCACAGCTTGTGTCCACTCTGTGAGCTGGGACAAGGAACTTCTCTTAAGTATAGAAAAAGCCAAAGTGTCTCCAAATTTATTTTGAAGTATGGCCACACAGACAACAGATGGCATGCAGGAGGAAGGAGGGCAAGGAGAGAAACTGGAGATTGTGAGCACTTGGTAGAGTTAAGACATGAAAGGAACACAGCCGATTTGAGGCAGTTGGGAAGGTGGTGTGTAGAGTGCAGCACACAATGTTTCTCCATATCTGAAGACAGGACTAGACAAAACTTGCAGACAGGGAATTCCTTCTCTGGACACAGTCTTGCAGTGCATCGTCTCAGTCATGTCTGGTAGCAGGGGGTTGGCTGGCATTTCTCAAAGTGTCGGTTCCAGCTCCTGGTGGTGGTGGTGGTGAAGGAGAATGAGGGATGTTGGAGCTGACCCAAAAAGCATTAGAAACCTCTTTGTTAGCAGCACAGCAGCCCTTCCCAGGTCGTGGGGCAAGTGGTGCTCATCGCTGGGAGCTGCAGCCGAGTCCTGCTTGCTCTTGGCAGGGCTGTGCTGGTGTTGCCTTGGAGAGCAGCACAAAGAGAAGCTGAGAGAGGGTTCAGGGCTTGGTGACTGTTTGACTTCCCTCCATGCCCAGCATTTCTGCAGTCCTTGCATCCAGATTTTGGCATGGCTTCTGACCCTGTCAGTCCTGCTGAGGCTGAGTATCTTAATGCCTCCTGATGTTCTGAATCCAAATTTCTGTCATTACTGCATTGCACTTGGCTTTTTGGCTCTTGGGAGTAGTTTGGTTGACCACAAATTGGTCACTCTGTGCTGTGATGTAAGCTGATGATTTCCTCTGCTGTGGATTCTAAACCAAATACCTCTGCAACTGCTGCCTGACAGGGATATTACTGGGCTGGTGTTCGCAGCTGATGGGAATGTGCTGGAGCTGTGCAAGCCTTAGTGATTCAAGCTGATACTTAGGTTTATGATTAAATGCTAAATGCCTGGTCTGTTCTGTCCAACCAGCTCTACCCCTAGGGAAAAAAAGAGGATTTACTGCAAGAAGAAAGGATATTCTGGTATTGGTTGGTTGATAATGAGTACACAGAGCATCAAAGCTGAAACAGTATGTGCTGGGTTTTGAAATCACTGGAGGATATAGAAGTGCCTTGAAGAGGGAGATCATAGATAGGGAGACCTACAGGACACGCCTGGTTGATCTTTTGTAGGCTGCAGAGCTTTCCCCTGTGGTTTGCAGGGTTCCCTTGCCTTGCTGCATCTCTGCACAGCTCAAAGCACAGCGTCTGTGTTCACGATCTTGCAGGATATAGATGTGAGCCTTGCTGGGAAGATCTAGGCTTCAGTTCCAGTCTTGTTAATGCTAAAATTCCCCTGGAAATAAAAAAAAAAAGCTTACTATGTTTGCTTGTGACATGTATGTTTTACATGTTGGTGCTGAATCTGACTTGTGCTGATCTCAGTTGCTTAAAAAATAAAAGCAGCATGATAATTTGTCTTAAAAGGGTACAGGGAAAGTGAAAAAGAGACCAAGTACTTTACTAATCATTGCCTTTTTCAGGCTGACAGGCTGGGGCTTACTCTGAGAAGAAGTCAAATCCCCAGACAGTTCCATATAATGTCACCAGATGAAGGAGTGACCACCACATGAAGCTTACTGGTGGTCAGGGCTGATAGGGCAGGACTGCTGATCCTGGAGCTGCAGACTTCTTCAGTAGGGTCAACAAAGTTGTAGTGGCATCTCAGGGATGTGTCTTTGGACACACAGAAAACTATCTTTTGCAAAACACAGTGGGTGGTTTGAGTGATGTTGAGGGCTCCGAACTGCATTCCTGAACCCCCAGGGTGCTGTACAGGCGACTGAAGAACATCAGCTCTAAATGAGGAAGTGCAGAATCTAGCAACTGCTGGACTTCAGAGGACAGGATAAAAGGTAGGACTGCAAAGACATTGGCAAAAAGGATTTTTAAAGTGTTTTTAAGGAAGACAAACTAATAACAACTAACTTCCTGTTTTGCAGTGCCTTTTCAAGGAACAGATCTGGTATGTTAATAACAATGGTGAATATAATTATGTGTAAGGATGAAATCTTGGCTTTGGTGACTTCACAGGACTTCATGCAAAGAGATGATCTTGGAGGCCAATCTGAAAGTATAGTCATGGTAGGAGGAGTAGGATGCAGGTCTGAGTGGGACTTGTCTGATAGCCACAGGAAATTTTTTAGGTTGTTGTTCCCTTATGCATTTGTTCCAGGGCTGTTGGTACTGCTGGGCATCCTGAGCAGGTGGATACCAAACAGCCTTTGTGACCACGTGGGTCATCCATCCTCTGGTCAGTTTTCCTGTAAGAGCATCTCTTAGACAGGATCAGCACCTCTCCTGTTTGGTACCCCCAGGGAGCTGTGGGGCACCTTCCCGGGGTGGATGCTGGTGTGTGCAGGACTGCGTTGGCTTTGCTGTCACCTGCTCATCTCCTCACACACTCGCTCAGGGCGCTGAAAGCAGGGAACCTCAACAGCCACTGAATGGTGATGGAGCACACATAGCTCTCCACCCCAGCTCTTTTTCCCCATCATCGTCCCCAGTTTTCTATTCACCTCCCTCCAGCTCTGTGGCTGGGGGCTACAGTGACCACGTTGAAGCCTTGCCCTGGCATCTTCCTCCTCCTCTCTTCCATCCTGCCTTTCCCTTCCTCTCCGGCTGCTGGGTTGCTCTAAGCAACTTTGGCTCCTGTCCCAGGAACAGCCTCTCAACACACACAAACCAGGAAGGCTAAAATAACACTTTAAAATTGTTAAATAAATAGCAAAGGAGTTCTGCTTAAATGGGAAACGCAGCTTAATTTGTTAAAGGCTTTTTGTCCTCCCTTGGACAGGGATTGGGCTGGGCGTGTCTCTGTGTGTGTGTGTGTGTGTGTGTGTGTGTGTGTGTGTGTGTGTGTGTGTGTGTGTGTGTGTGTGTGTGTGTGTGTGTGTGTGTGTGTGTGTGTGTGTGTGTGTGTGTGTGTGTGTGTGTGTGTGTGTGTGTGTGTGTGTGTGTGTGTGTGTGTGTGTGTGTGTGTGTGTGTGTGTGTGTGTGTGTGTGTGTGTGTGTGTGTGTGTGTGTGTGTGTGTGTGTGTGTGTGTGTGTGTGTGTGTGTGTGTGTGTGTGTGTGTGTGTGTGTGTGTGTGTGTGTGTGTGTGTGTGTGTGTGTGTGTGTGTGTGTGTGTGTGTGTGTGTGTGTGTGTGTGTGTGTGTGTGTGTGTGTGTGTGTGTGTGTGTGTGTGTGTGTGTGTGTGTGTGTGTGTGTGTGTGTGTGTGTGTGTGTGTGTGTGTGTGTGTGTGTGTGTGTGTGTGTGTGTGTGTGTGTGTGTGTGTGTGTGTGTGTGTGTGTGTGTGTGTGTGTGTGTGTGTGTGTGTGTGTGTGGGTGAAGCATTTCTTGTAGCTTGTAAGCTGCATCTCGTGGCCCCAAGTGGGCAGAGAGGGTTATGTGAGTCTGAGTTACTAAACGCTTACAGTAAAAGTGTAGTCATCCTGAACCACAGCCAAAGAGCTGGAGGTTTTGTAAGGCTTTTTTTTTCTTTCTTTTTTTTTTTTTTTCCACATTTTCCCTTCTCTCCCTGCAGGATGCTGCTGCGTCACTTGCATTCTTCACCCTGGCCCAGCAGTAACTCTTTCCAGACTATCAGCAGTAGTCCAGGGACTTACATCCTGCTCATTCCCTCTCCAAGAGCTTTGTGCATAGGGCAAGTGCATCCCCTCTCCCTCAGCAGAGGAGCTGCTGCCAGCTCAGACAGAGGTGCCCATCTTTCTGAAACATGAAAAACACTCATTTCTCTCTTGCATCTTTTCAAAACTGGAGCAAAAATAGAATAGAAGTTACTGCTGTATGAGAGAGTGAGAATAGGAGGCTCTGGATGAGCATTTGTAAAATATCCAGGGGAAATGGATGCCGGCAAAGGCACTGCTGAAGGAGAGTGGGTGTACCAAAATGTATGTGTCAGGATGAGAAATGCATTTCTTGGGAAGAACATGGAGAACTGGCTGCTTCCCAGCACACAGCTCCCTCCTGGGGCTCATCCTGTGGGAGCTCTATGCATTTATTTTTTTTAACACATGGACTATCCCCAGTCCACTCTTCTGAGTAGAAACTAATCTGTGTTTTGGGAGAGAGTTATTTCTTATTAACTCTCTGAATGGGAAAAAAATAACCTCCACTCCCTGTAGTGGGAATTGCACAAATCAAAATTTTACATTCCCTTCTCCAGACTCCAAATTTGTTACTGGAAGGATGAGTTGTGGGTCAGAGAGGGGCTGTGCCCTCCTGCCACACCTGCTGTGAGAGCTGCCAAGTCTGGCTGTCCGTCTGAATGCCTGATGAGAGCAGAGTAAAACTGCAGTCACGGCCTGAGCAGGGATAACCAAAATTAACATCAAAAGGAAAGGAGGGACTGGTCCAAATACAGCCTGCAAACCTTTAATTCTGTGTGACAGTGATACCCCGAGCCAGGTAATCTCCAGCATCAGTGTTGCTGCAGTGATAGAAGCAGCTGATTCTGTGGGAAGACGAAGGTTTGATGGAAGGTATAATAATCTACCTTAGATGTTTTAATTTTCCCTTTTCATCCCAAACGTAAGGAGCAGAGTTTCCTCCACTTTGAACAGGTCTTTTTATGTTCTCTTTTTATAATTGGGTAGAACAAAATCATGTTTCTTCAGTATATAAAATTAATCTGGCAGCTGGTTTTGTACTTCAGCCCCAAAGAAACAAGCAAGCATAAAGCAAGAAGATACACTGCCTACTAAAATGTCCCACTTATTAAAAAACCCACAATAAAATCCTCTGTGATCATCCTGTTTCAACTCTGCAATAAAACTCACTGGTCAATTAACGGTGGATCTCCTGTTCCCATGGAGAAAGGCAGTTGCAGACTTAAGAGGTTGCTGTGGGAAAGGGGAAAAAATAAAATTAAAAAGATCCAGTCTTGGTCTTGCAAACAAAGGTTGCCTTGGATTGCAGTCACATGTTGCAGTTCAGCTGATCTCACTCATGCCAAAAGGGGAAAGATTTCTAGTACTTGCCTGAGCCCCACTGAACTGGTTTAGGGAATTAATTAGAAGAAAGTTACTCACCTTTTGTGTTTTTTCCTATCTAGTTTCCTCTTAGACTCAACTGCCCTGCCTTGGATCATTGGGGGAGGGGCAGGGGCAGCTGGGACAGGATATGTGTCCATTGTGTGAATTTAACTATGATTTAGCATTACACCACTGCCAAAAGTCTTCTGGCATTTCCCAACTGGGGAAGAAGAAGTCTCTAGGTACCCAAATCTGGGATACCACTGAGTTTTGTAAATCATGCCTCATGGCTGAGTTCCATCAGCAATATTGGGACAGACAAACCTGAAAAAACCTTTTGGGGTCAATTGCAATCCCCTGGCACTTCAGATGAACTGATAAACTGGTGTTGGTAGAAACCTGACTGTGCGTACATATATATATATGTATGTATATCTGCATTCAGTTGATAGTTTTGACCAGGGGAAGCTCCTTCCCTAGGAGGCACCACTCTGTGCCATGGGGGAATGTTCAGAAGACCCTCATGGCTGTCATCGTGTGAAATTACACAGAATCCACTGTTTTGGCTTCACAGAGTTGATAGTTAGGTGTGCATTATATGGCTTTTTGGGGCAAAGCCAGCATAACAGGTTTATCTCTCCATCTAGGTGGTTTACTCAGGCCTTAGGGCTCACTTCTGATCTTTATAAGGTGTATCAGGTCCCTGGATTTCAGAGGGTCAGAGGGTACTTTGACTGAAGAGTATGATCTCATCAGAGCCAGGTATCGAAAAACTTCCCAGGGTTTTGTCACCTTGCCCATGTGTGTGCTGTGTCTGGCTGTGTCTAGAGAGCTGCTGGGCTGGCAGGAACACCACTGCCCAGCTCAATCCAGGCTCTTGCTTCCTTGGTACCATGCCATGTATCTTTCTTTATTGTGGGGAAAAAAATCTAGTACTCGTTAGATCCCTGGACCTGTTCATTTTTAATAAGTTGCTGGTTATTTCCTTCTCTTTTTTTTTCTTCTTCTCCNCCCCCCCCCCCCAACCTGAAACATTATGGATTAGGGCTGCTGAATAAAAATGAGTGAAAAATCAAGTATGTTTATAAATCTTAATTTTACAGTGAAAAGGCATGTCTCTGCTTCTTGGGTGAGGTAGTATGAAACACTTGCCCCATCCCCAGTTTCCTGTGCTCCCTGGTGGCATCGAGGTCCTTGTGTGCAGCACCCCATGGCAGAGATAAAAAGCTTTGGTGTAAGTTCCCTTCGAGGCAATGTGGAATTCTTCTCAAAAACCTCAGTTCTGGTGGCTGGTTTTATAAATGCCTAAAAAATGAGGCTTGTACCTTATCTCTTGAGAGATCGTTGATGGATCCATTTCTCAGAAAGATATTTTATTCAGCCCTTTAATGCCACGCCACTCCCTTCATTCAGATGCCTGGAGTCTTTTTATCACGTCTCCTCTTACTCATTGCTTAGCCAGGTTGGGCATATTTAGTTCTTTTAATCTTTCCTGCACCTCAGCTGTCTTTAATCATCCTTCTTGATGTCAGAACGTTTGATGCCCACAAGCCTAGGTTGTTCTTTTTTGTTTTGGGGGGTTTTTTTTGGTATGCATGTGAATTGCTTGGGAAATGTCTCCGCCGTTTGCCCAGGCTCATGCCTGAATTCCTCAAAAGCTCCCTCGAATATCTGTGTGGATGCTGAGGAAAATTTCTGTCTCACCATGTACACCACCGGACTTGGCACCCGCTGGGATCAATTAAAATGTTTATTTGTTGGGTGTGGGCAGCAGCACATTTGCCCCCCCAGATATTTCATGCATTGTGTTTCCAGGGATGGATTTCTCTGGGCATCTGCTGAGAACAGCCCCAGAAAGGTTACTGTAACCTGCTTTTCCTTCCTGTACCTGCCAGCAACCAGGAGAGAGAGGTTTAATTTGCTCCTGTGATCTCAAAAACAAAGCCTGGTGGTAACTGTTTATAGGTGCCTGTGCTGCAGGTCAGGGTAATGCTTCTAGATGCTGGCAGAGATGCCTGCTGCAGGTATTGATGATGCCTTTCCTGAGTAGTTAATCTGTTTTGCACCCAAAAATAGTCATTCACAGCTCCTTAAATCAGTTTGAAGGTGAGGATTGCTGCTAGCTGGTTATCTGTCTGAGAGCACTGCATCCCTTCAGGGCAGGGTCTTTGAACTCACTGTCTGAAGCTGATGTGTGGAGGTGTCCAGAATTCCCTCCACATACCTCCTGGATACCTGCTGTTTCAGTGGGACCTGTTTCCTGAAGCCTGACTCAATCATTTTCTTAAAATAGGTAAGCTCAGATGCTGAGTGGAAGGGGTTAAGGCACTGATCTCCGGGTTTGCTGGGTCTAGGCCATTGCTGTGCAGCCAGGGGTGGCTTCCCTGACATGGACTTTGAATTACAGAGCACTTGGCAGGAGTTAAAGAAGGCCAGAAGCCAGCTTGTCCCTCCTCCACCTCCCATTATGAGGGAATGCTTCTCATACTCTCCCAAATTTAGCAGTGCAAATGTGGCTGGGTTTAAGTAGGCTGACTGAGGAGGAGATTTTGATGGTGATAAAAGTCCCCTTCCCTCCTCTGCCTCACACTCACACTGCCAACAGCCTGTGCTGTTTGATAGAAAGCTGTTTGATATATGGCTGTGGGATTTATGGTTGTGCCAACAAGGGCTCTGTGGCCTCAGCAGAGGGTGGGGACCTGGATGGCAGGAGCAGTCTGTGAGGACCACCACCCAGCAGAGCACTGAGAACTTGAACAACAGCCTGATGTCCACCTGGCTTGTCCTGTGTGACCCTTGGGCTGTAAGGAGAGGGGTCAGCAATGTCTGGAGGTCACCACAAGGAAAAGCCCATGTCCTCTCCATGATGACACTGGGATGCTCTGGTTCATGGAACAGGAGTCTGCTGCCTCCATTCCTTTTCCTCACGGCTCTGGGCCACCCATGCTCCCTGGAACTCCTGTCTGTGTTTCCTCACATTACTTCTTAGAAGTGTTTGAGGGGTTGCTCTAGAGCTGGCAGTGAACATCTCAGGAGGAGCTTGACATACATTTTTAGGCCACATTTCTGGGCCATTGTGGGAGTCCAGCATGAGACAGGCTGCAGGGCACCATCATTGATGCCTGAACTTTGGTGGCTGCAGAGGAATGTGCTGCTGCTTCAGCTACTTGCATGGGGCCCCATCCTTTCACTGATTTACATATTTATATATATGTATATATTTAATAGGTAATATATATTAAATAGATATATAAATATTTAAATGCATACATAAGCTGCAATTTATATAAGCTGTAATTTATATATAACTGGTTTCCATTGCAGCCTTATGTTGAACAATTAAGGAAATTGAAGGTTTTTGTTTGGAGGGAGGGGACAAGATTGAGCTTGCTGACATTTCTTTTGTTGTAATGTCATATAGGTCTCGCTTGACTGCACAAGGGAGGAGTGTGTCAGAGGGAGGTCAGATCCTGCCAGGGTTTCCTGGGAAATAAGGTGAGTGGTGATGTTTTTCCATACTTGTAAGCCTGGAGATAGATGCCCTCCTGGTCTTCCCTGCACCTTTTGTCTGAGACCTCTTCTGTTGATCCTCCAGATTTCCTTTTGGTACAGGTTTTGCTGTATTTTGCCTCTTAAGGGCTGATAGGATTGTAGACTGCTGCTGTGCTTGGGAATCTCAGAAGGGCTGGAGACTATCTGGAATATGCAGAGGTTTGTGCATCACACAGGCCTTATTTCTGGCTGTATTTGGGCTTCCCAGCAGGGGACTTTGCTCCTCTGAGTTTAGAGAACTCTGCTGCAATTATCTGCTACTGATCCAGGTCCCCTCTCCATACTCCTTTTGCAGTCGCTGGAGGAAAATGGATATTTTTAGGAAGCGCCTGGCCCTGACCTGCTGTAGGCATCTGAATGGATTGAATCATTCCCTACAATACCTGTTTCTCTGCACTGTCAGCACAGCTGGGGCAGCTTGTTTGGTTGTAGGGTCTGCAAGGCATATGTAATGTCTGTACCCTTGTGGGAGGACTGGAGTTCAGGGTGCTTGCTTTGTGGCTTCGGGTGTCCAAAGCCACTACATAAAAGCTTGGCCTCTCCTAAGCTGCCTTTAAATTTTCTTTAAGGTTTGGACACAGCTAAATCTGTGAGCCACTTGTCTGAGCCTGCTCTCAGCATTTATACACCCTGATTGGCAGCATATGTACATTCCTGAAGGATAGGGTATGATTGCTGAGGAGGTTTCAGTCCAACTGGGTCATCTCACACTGACTGTTACAGCCCCAGTGAGGATCAGCAAGATGATTCCAGCCTCAGGAGTTGATTCCAGCCCCAGGAGCTGCTGCACTCAGACCCAGTGAGGAGGCTGCTTGGGCTGCACTGTAACCTCCTGGGAACCAGCCCTGGAGCTGCTCTGCTCTTTGGCTTTTTGAGTGATGTGGCTTGTGGCTTTTCAGCCACAGGAAGGTTTGGAACAATGCTTGCCATTTCCCCATGGGAACTTGACACCTGTAGAGGGAGCATGCACATCCTGGTACCTTGGCTAAGGTGCAGAATCCCCCAGGTGTGGTTCTGTGAAGAACTGGGGCCATGACGCTGCATGTCAGCTCTCTGTTGGTTAGAATCCCCATCCAGAGCTTTTGTGTACGTCACTGCATCTCTGAGCCACAGACATCTGCCTGACTTTGCTAGGCCACCTCCTCTGCTTCCTCTCCTAGTTCTTTGAGAAACAGAAATGTTTTCTGCTTGTGTTTGCAGAGGGCTCAGCCTGTGCTGGCTCATCCCTACTGCAGTGAGGATAAATCTTGACACTGGTTGAAACTGAGATGTACAACGTGTTGTACTTAAGCAGGGGTAACTCTGGAAGACTTTTGGTATGCTTCTGCTAATGCCCTCAATATGTTTGTTCTCTGAAGGCAGTCTATTCAGAAAGAGAGATTGATGATGATGGTCCATCATTAAGATTGTCACCTTTAAGTCAAAGAACAAATATAATTTGCTGTAGTACATCACTCTTGTTTAGTTGTAAGTGGGCAAAGGAAATGTGTGTGTGTCATTTATTTAATGTTTTCTGTGCAATTTACTGTTAGCTTTGCTGTATTACTTATAATTGGAGTGTTTTCCTTGCTACCCTGGAGAGAGGAATCTCTCCTTTTTATAGCAAAGGAAGCTGTCACAGTGAAATGATGTGGTCACTGCCCTTTGCCTGAGCCTGACACATTCATCTCCTGCCTTCTGTCTGTCTGCCTTGGGGACCAGCAGACCTTGCAGGGACTCACAGTGCCCCTTGTATTTGATGCTTGCTTCTGCCACTGGTCTCTTTGCCCTGAATCTGTGCCTCGATTCTCCATCCTGAGAGCAGGAATAAACTGATTCTTTGGAGTTGCCATGAGAATTAACGTTAAGGATGAGCAATTTAGTGGGAGATAGAAGGGCTGTGTCTAAGAAGGGGGGATGCTTTTTGCAGTATCAGTGATTCCCAGGGAACAGCCTCCTCGTTTTTACTTGGCTGCTGGACGTCTCCGGATTTTTCACAATTAAGTTCAATCCATCTGGCTTTCTTTCTCTATCACTCCGTTTTTTTGAAGCTTTTTTGTGCTGGGCTGACACCGTGGATATCAGCTAGGATATTTAGGGCTCATGGATGCAAAGCCACGAAGCTGGTGGTCTGGTGTGAGGCTCTGTGCTTTGAGTTTGGATTTTCCTTGATTTGGGATGTTTTGGGATTCTGAGACATAGTAAGCAGGAGAATGTTGTCATCTCCATCTTGACCGATATGAAATGAGCAGCCTGCCTGAAGTGAGGAGGGTTTTACAAGCCTCAGTGACATCAGTTAAGTATTCGGAAGGGGTGTGAATTGGGGGTGGGTGGAGAGGGAGGTTTGTTGTGTGCTTCCCGGCAGCTAAAAGCAGGTGTTCAGTCAACTGAGAGTTGCCCTAAAGGCAGAGAATAAGGATGCAAATCATTTGTGAAACATAAAAGGAACCATCTGAATGCCCCTTTTCTTGGTTTACCTCCACCCTGGGTAATTTGCATGACACAAGTTGATCAACCCTGAGAAAAAGCAGTTCAGTCCAACAGAAGATAACTTTGTCAAACCTAATGACCTTGCAAAGAGTCGAAAAAAGCAAAGCCCAGAGGCCAGGAGATACAGAGAGAAAAGGATGGGCTGTGGCTCTGCTGTCTTGGTGGGTCCCCTGGTTGGCGCTTGTGAGGTCCCTGCTTCCTCCAGGTTTCACAGGAGCCCAGCTAAGCCAATGCACCCAGTCCGGTGTGTGGATTGCCTCTTAAACCCTCCGTGCTGGAGGTGATGTGAGGAACACTGGGTGAGCAGAGCCCGCTGAGCTTCTGCCCCAACACGTACCACATGAGACTGGTTGGTTTAAACCCACCTGGAACGCCTTTTAGGCCGTGCTTTGCATCATGTTTGATGCAATATCAATACATGAATCCAAACAGTTGCTGCAGCTCACGGGGTGGCTGCTCAAGTGGGGACAATGCTGGAAACTGGTGTGGATTTAGGACCCTCCGTGGCCAGCCTGCTGATGCTGAGTGCAGGGTGGAGCAGTGCTGAGCTGTTGCTCTGCACATCCTGCCCTGGTTGTGCCTCATTCGAGTTCTATACCCAGCCTGGATTTACAGCCTACCAGGGCTTTTAATGGAGTTAATATTTTTGCTGTGATTTGGACCTGCACATGTGTCTGTTGGGTGTTGTCAGCTCAGCTGTAGCTGCAGATGGTTGGTCTCCCCCCACCTCTCACCTGAGCTCTCCTGTCCTGCAGGTGACCTGCTTCATTTCATTGGTAGCTTCCCTAATTTTCCCAGTGTTAATGAGTTTTTCCCAAGCTGCCATTCCCCCCCTTCCCCAAAGCCAAGACGTTGACTCTTTCACTGTGAGGGTTAATTGCTTATTTATTTTGTGGACTGCACCTCCCTCTTTCTGATTTCACTTGATATGTGCAGGATGTTGTGATAAAAATCTGTTTGAGCTGTCTCCTGTTTCAGACATTTTTGCTTCTTTAAAGTAGCTTCATGGGACAGTGAGTGTGTACACAGGTGCTTGGACAGGAAGGTGGGGAGTGAGCAGCAGGCTGGGCAGCCCTGTGCTCTCTGCGTGCTCCATCCTTGCACCCAGGTGTTTGAACAAAGGTTTTGAGGTGTTATATCCTCACAGAGCCACTGTTATAAATCTGGGGGGAAAAAGAATTGTGACGTTGTTCAATCTGGTCTCCCCTCAGCTCCTTGCAGACTTCTCTTCAAGATTCAGCTGCTTTTCAGCAGCAGCTCCCAGGGTTGTCTGGGCCAGGTAGCAGTTTGTCATGTTCAGTGGTGACATATCTGTGTCTAGAGAGAGCACAGCATCACTGTAGGTCTGTACAGTCTCCTTTGAAGCTGCGTGATGTGTATGGCCGTGTGGTCCCTTCCAGCCTTACCCATTCTGTCTTTCTGTGCAATTCTCTGTGTTCGTGGAGGGCATCCAGTTGCAGACTGCATATATTTAGTTGAACCAGGTGTTTTCTGGTCTTTTTTTTTTTTTTTTTTTTTTTTCTTTTTTTTTTNTTTGCGTTTTGCATCAATGGTTTGTTTGACCCTGGTGTTTCCCCCTAAAATTAACGGTGTCTATGACTGGTTTACTCACATGCCTGAAAAAGCTGCTCTCAGAGGTGGTTTGTATTGTCTGTATTTTTATCTTGAATGTCTGGTCTTCAGCATGTCCTGCAGAGATGGCTCCTTTGGGGAGATGTTGTCCTTGTGCGGATGCTTTTCCTTAATAAATTGAAAGACTCCTTTGAAGAAAACTGTGTTCATTTTCTGAATTATGAAATCGTGTATTGAAAACCAGTATGGAGTAAAGGGGTCTGAGGTCAAGAGGGTTTAGTTATGAAGACTGGGGTGAATTCTGCTAACATCCCAGGGGTAATGCTTCTTACAGAGCTGTAACCCTGAGTCATAACTGCCCGCCCCAGTACTACTCCAGCCAAAGCAGTGCCACATTAGAGAAACTGGCATAAAGCTGGAGCCTAAAGGCTTGAGGGGTCCACACTGATGGGGCCGCTGGGTATGTGATGCCATTATGCCCCCATGGAAAATGGGGCAGGAAAACACTGGGTCCAAATGGCTGCATGTTTTTGGTTTGCCTTTTTTTCCTTTCTCCTTTGTTTTGGTCTGTTTGCATAATTTGTCAACTGGATTCCTCCACGAAAGAGGACCTGAGAGTCTTTAACAGCAATAAAGGGAGCTCATCTGTGGAGGAAAGAGTTTCCCTTACTGGGCCAAGCAGACAGACTGGGACCTGCTGACTTGGGATGACATGGGTGGTGGTTTTCCATCCTGTCTTTCCTTGTGGTCGTGACAGGGAGAGCTGATGTTCCTTCTAATTGAGAATGTGTAGTGACATGCCAGGAATACTCCTTGCTGGATTGCATTCTTCTGTGGGAAGGCATCAGCTCTGCATTGTGATGGAGATTAACTCCTTAGACCTACGGTATAGATAGTGCTTTACAAATGATCTTTTCCTGTGAAGATTTCCTAACTGGGCGTAGTCCCAAAGAGCATGAATTGGATGGTTCTGACTCTTATATTATTCCCAATGCCTTGGTGTTTTGGATGAACATCAGTGGCTGCAGCCCTTTCCACGTGCTCTGCTGTGATGGTGCCACTGGTGTGAGCAGAGCTGCTGGGCAGTTGAACAGACCCAGGTGGGAAGTGGCAGAAAGGTCATTCCTTGTGTTTGATTGCTGGCAAATCCCAGACCCCATAGCTTATCCATAAAGAGATGTCTCAATGATGGAGGAAAATGGATTGTCTTGTTGAGTTAAATTTTCATATTTAACAGTTATGCTAAAAAAAAAAGAATCCCAAAACCAACCCTCCAAAAAGCTTGATGCTTCTTGGGATTAATTTTTGTGTGTTTTCTGAGAGCACAAATAAAGGCTATAAAAGCGGTTTCATTTTCCAAAAGGGGGAAGAGCTCAAGCCTAAGTGTGAAACACCCTGGTGTTGCAGCATACTTCCCAAGTGACCTTGGGCAGGTCAGACAGCTAGACTAAAGTGTTTGACTAGGCATCCAAAATGCTGACCCACTTGGACATGCTGTACCAGCTTTACTGTGCCAGTCTGAACTGTTGTTTAGGGAACTTCACAGCTTCTGAACTGCTGTAGTTCAGAGTCAGGTGAGGTTAGGTGTGAAAGTAAAAGAAAGGTTCCTAGTGTAAACACCACTTACATTCGGGTGGGAAGAGTAGGAACAAATAATCCTTTGGACCAGGATCCTCTATGCTCATGGAAATTTTCTGGACATTTGGCTTTTATTAGATGCCCAATTTCCAGACAGCTAAAATCATGGAGAGAGCAGTCCCACCTTGTTTCTTGATGTTTCTGTTGCTTGTGTGTAAAATGAGCTTAGTATTAAGTCCTTGTTTCCCTGAAACAGAGAATAAATATAAAACTTGGAGCTGTTTCCTGGCTACAGCAGCAGATGAATGCTTATGTTTGGGATAACAGTCTGATCTTGGCCATGGGTGGCATCTTTGAAACTGCCAGCATGCTGGGAGTTAATGAATGTGCTTGTATTTCTCTTGATGAGCTGACGTGTTAAGGCTTTAAAATCAATTTTACTGCTGCACACCACTGCAAACCTTTTTATTTAAGATGTTCATTTTGTGACGTTCAATAGCACCCATGTTGGATTGAATTCCAAATCTCCAGGAGACTTTAGGACAATTTTGCTTGAGGTTTCTGTTGTGGTTGCTTGCAGGAGAAAAAAAAAACAGGGTAAAGTAACCAAGGTCAGCACCTCACTTCAAACTGCCAGTAGAACTCCTCCAGGGAAAGAGGGATTGAGTTACCCTCTGCCTGCAATTCATCCTTCATGCCTATAACCAAATAATCCAGTAAAACGGTGTCAAAAGGATGGGAAAGTTAGAAAAAATTTTTGCTGTAAGTTGAGCTGGGCAAATGATGCTCGGAGCTGTGTTGGTGTCTCCAGCACAGATTTCTCCTCAGAAGATGCTGGGGGGTATTTTGCCCAAGGTATTGCATTGAAGTGCTGATGTCTCTAAAAAGTGGAGTGGAACATGCATTTTCAAATGCACCATGGTTGCCCCCATCTCGGTAGTAGGTCTTAATTTTTGTGTGCTGGGATTCTGATTACATTTTGCACTTATTATTGATCAATATATGTAGTGCCTTTGTTTGAATTTAATTGAATCTTGTTGAGTATTATAGTGGGCTTTATTACAGATTAGTACCACATTGCATTTATTAGTTTTTCCATTCTAGAGGATCTGTTAAGTCATCCCAGGGTTGATTCCTAACCTTAGGATGCTCATGTGCCCCCTTCAATACCCTTGGACGCATTATCCAATTGTGGTAAAAACTGTCTGGCCCATTTTCATTCATTTTCCATCTCCTTTTTCCTCCTTAACTTGATTGTTATGAGGTCATTAAGCTAACAACAGTATTATTTGGTTCCAGTTTGTATGCATTTGACATTATTGACGTTTCAGTTTTCTCTGGGTTATGTCTCAGGGATGGCATCCTGGTATTCCCTGCCAACATTGGTTTTTGTCTTGTTAATGTTGGATTAATCTTCAAGGGATAGATTTTGAGAAATTATTTCTGAAGTTATGCTAATGTTTGCCATGTAAGGGCTGTGTGACTTTCGGAAAGTTGCATTTCAGCAGCAGACTGGACTAGACAGAACACTGGTGCATTCTGTGATGCCAAGGAAATAATTTGCTGCAGCGCCCTACCACATGCAATCCTTGTTTTTCTTGGGATATCTCCACTGGACCTTCTGGCTGATTTTTCTCATTCTTCAATCTGATGTGATTGTCGTATGTTGTGGTATGTAGGGCTCCAAGCCAAGAATATCCAATATTTTTGAAATGCGTTCATTACTGTTCAAAATAGGCCTTTTTTCCATTCTCTTATAAGATTTTGCCACTTCTCTAATATGCTAATTTTACCCCTTCTTTGGCATCCATACTCCTTGGTGCTATTTTGGTTTATACTGTATGTATATCTTACATATAACTCTGTGTGAGTATGCATTACTGTGTGTGATTTATATAATGCTTGTCTTGTCTGTGCTGTCACAAGGAAATAACTCTCACTTTTGTGCTGGGATCTTGGCTTGGATATGTTGTGTCCAACCAGTCCATTGCCAGGTCTGTCTTGCTTGCCTTCATCCCTAAACAAGGCCATTGCTCCACCCAGGCAAGGGAAGACACAAACCACCGAGCACCATTTCAGGTGGCTGCAGGTGAGAAATGTGGGAGCTGCTGGGTGGAAGTCTCCAGATCCCTGAGTTACATACGCTTGTGAGCTGTGTGTGTGCAAATGAACACAGGTCTGCAAATATGGTCAAAGTGTATATGGAGAAAATGGCTTTTAAAATGGGGATTAAACTGCCCTGAAATAAAGGGGGAGACATGTTGGATCATGGCTGGAGTGTCACAGGCATGGATGACGGCTGGAGACAGCAGCCAGGGCAGAGGTGGAGTGTGTGGAGAAGATCAGTGTGAGAAACTGCACTGGATGGCAAACTTTAAAGGAAAATCCTGATTCAGATATGAAGATCATTAATGGCACAACTTGATTCCCCTGTAGTTTCTTGAACACCTACCTTACATTGCTATTTTGCTTTCCTAGTGTGCCTGCTTGGGTCGCATGCCTGGACCCTAAAACTTGGTAGAAGAACTCTGACAGTGCCAGTATGTTTAGGAACAGGAAAGGAGACAGAGTTAACTGTGAGATCCAGTCATGGAGGAAGAGTGAAACTTTGTGGTCAATTCTGACTTGAGGGAACCAGTGGAGCAAAATGACCACTCAGTGTTCCTGTCTTTTGGTCCTGCTTAGAAGAGGGTGATCTCTTTTGGTTGGACATTCATGGTCTTTGTTATATGATGGCATCTCTTTAAGGCTTCCACATTGTCATGATGGTATCTACCAAGGGGAAGGAGACCTGGCTCATTGTGGGTTTGTCAGTTTTACATATTTGCCCAGCTGAATTGTGATCAGCTTTGTTGCAAAGTAAAGGTTTTCAAGAAGCTTTGGAGTTCCTAGACTGATGATCTGAAAACAAGGGCATAAAATACGTGAGGTGAAAAGTGGGGAGGATGGTTGTTCATTTGAGACAGTTGGATGTTTATTAGAAGAAAGACATGAGGCAGAAATTGTTGCAGGTAAGTGCATTGTGTACCTTGGCTGCCAGTTTCAAGGCTGTCAGTTGAGGCAGGTGTTATACCAGAGCAGGATATTGCCACCTCTGACAAGGTCTTGATGGATCTGGCATGACAGGGAAGGCTGTAAACTGGATTTTGACTCCATATTACACTGGGTTTCTGGCTGAAGAGGCAGCTCTTGGTCTAAGGAACACTGTGGCTTGTCCCCAGGAGGGCTTTGCCTGGTCAGTGCTGGTGGGGTTGCTGCTGGTGGTGGGATCAGAAATACTGACCCCTTCCTGCAGTGGAGGACATCTTAAAATTGTGATGGAGGCCACAGAGGTATTGAGCCTGTTTTGTCACTAAATGTCACCATCAGTCAGTGAGAGCTCTGAAGATGGAAAACTTTCATAGTGTGAAGTTACTGATGGAGGGGAGATACTCAACACAATTAGCTTCATTCATTCAAGCCATAGGAAGTTGAAGATGGGTTGGTGAATGTACATGATCAAGCCTCTTAAATTGGGTTTGTTTATGTCAGCCCAAAGGGGGATTTTCCAAGATTGGTCCTTATGTTCTCCAAGTGAAGCAGGTAGAATGTTATTGTATCTGACTCTGCAGAAAAGCTGACACAGTGGCAGTAGCATTCAAAATTGTGTATTATTCCCTTCACAGCCAAAACTAGAACAAGAAAAATATCTTGTGTCAACCTGGCCTTTGAAATACAAATGAGTGAGCTCAAGCTCACTTGTAAATGTCACGGTGTGCTTTGTGCTCTCGCTCCCTGATGTGGTTGCTTTGCTTTCCCAGGTAACACATTTTCAGGCTTTTGCTTCAAGTGATGCTTTGACAACAGGGAAAGGAGAAGAGAGTCACTGTGCTTTGTGTTGAGTTCTTCAGGGCTGTTTTCCCACTGAGAAGCTGCACTGACCCTGAGCCAACCTGAAACCAGCAGCACAGGCACTGTGCTCCCATGAAAGCCCAGCTTCAGCCTCACGTTCTTCCCTTGTCAGACTCGGGGGAATGGTGTACGAAACGGCACTGTGCAACTCCTTGGCTTGACAGCCTTGGCTTTTTTTATGTGCTGTAAGTCTTAGAGCATTTTTGTGTCCCCTTGTCAGGGACTCTGTGCTTACTTGCTGAAACTCCATCCTGTTTTAAGGGATGAGTTGTCCTGTACTGGGCCACCAGCAAACAGCTGTACCTGGCCAGCTGGCCAAGCCTGCTGCAAGTCTGAGGTAGCAGAGGGGCAGGCACTGATCTCTTCTTTCTGGTGAGCAGTGATGGGACTTGAGACAATGGCATGAAGCTGAGTTGGGGCAGTAGGAGGGGAGGGGGATAGGTTGGTTATTAGGAAAAAGTTCTTCACCCAGAGGGTGTTTTGACACTGGAATGGGCTCCTCCAGGATGTGGTCACAGCACCAAACCTACCTGAGTTCAGGAGATGTTTGGACAATGCTTTCAATCACACGGTGGGGCTCCTGGAGTTGTCCTGTGCAGGGTCAGGAGTTGGACGCAATGATCCCTGTGGGTCCCCTCGAGCTCAGGACAGTTCATGATTCTGTATTTCAATGGCAAAGCTTTGATTTGTGCAATCACCTTTAGGGTCATCTCTACTGCCTTTTGCAGGATGCACTTCTGGGGTTTGCACTCACTCATGCAGCTTCTTTGTGAACTTCTTTCCGTCAAAATTGAATCACAAGGCATTTAGAGTGCCAAGACTGCAACAAGATACGTTGCTTCTGTAGAGATGCCCATTGTGGAAACTAATTGTGCTATTTTGGGTTATACCACGATGGGCTGGCTGGGTTTGATGATGTTTCTGTCCGTTCTGGGATTAACCTGATAGGGACGGTAAGACAAAAAATAACATTAGAAGCAAATAAACCCCTGAGAATTGCATTTTGGGTGCCAGAGAATGCTCATCCTCAAAACCCAATAGTTTTAAACCAATTTGCTGATTAGTTCAAGCCAACTTTCCAACTCCTGTCTGAGTAATAGGCATTTCTGTGGAGTTGATCAGAAAGAACTGCAGTTTCTTTTACCATGAGCAAAAATAAATGTCAGACTGAGGACAATGTGTAACAGCTATGACTGGATTTGTTGGCTTAGCCAGAAATACACAGCCAGTAAAAAATAAAATCATGTGGAAATACCTCACAAGCTCTGAATCAGTGCTGACAATCCCTCTGGAGCTTCACTTGCAGGTGGTGAATAAAGTTGTTGAGAGGAGTAGCAGCAGTGTAGCAGTGCAGGAGATTCTCTCTGGGTCCAGGTGGATCACGGAAATGCTTCTCCTCCTCATGCCTAACTCTGCCCATCTTCAGGGGCTCAGCATCCCAGGCTGGACTTAACCCCTGCCTTTGTGCTTCTGTTTTGGGAGAGAAAGAAAGAAGCCTGTGGTAAAAAACAGAGTTTTGGGCCAAAATTTTGGCTGGTAAGTTTTGCTAGATCAGAGCTGTTTTCTGAGCATGACAGAGCTAGGACAGGGCTTATCCATCCCAGCTGGAATGCTGCAGAGTTGCATTTCAAATGCCCACAACCAGTGCTTCGTGGTGGGTAAATGAAGTGACACAGGTGTCACAGAAGTACTTGGGTGCCTTGGTGAAGAGCATTTCAGGATCTTCCATCCAACCTTCATTATTGTGGTGAGTTGACGCTGACTGGATGCCAAAAGCCACTCTGTCACTCCTTTCTGCAATGAGAGAGGGGAGGGAAAATAGTAACAAAAGGCTAATGATTTGAGATAAAGTCAGGGAGAGATCATCAACTGATTACTGTCATGGGCCAAACAGACTCGACTTGGGGAAATTAATTGAATTTACTACCAGTGAAAATATACCAATCAATATCAGAGCAGGATAATGAGAAATAAAATTAATCGTATAAAGACCTTCCACCTACCCATTCCTCCTTCCCAGGCTCTACCTCCTTCCCCTTGAGCAGCACAGAGAGTTTACAGTCCATTCATCATAGGATGTGTCTACTGCTGCTCAGGGAGAGGAGTCCTTTTGCTGCTCCGGCTGGGGTCCCTCCCACGGGAGTCAGTCCTCCACAAACATCTCCAGTGTGAGTCCTCCCCATGGGCTGCAGCTCTTCACAAACTGCTGCAATGTGGGCCACACTTCTGAGGGGTGCAGTCCTTCAGGGACAGGCTGCTCCAGCATGGGACCCCACAGGGTCACAAATCCCACAGGAAATCTGCTCTAAGTGTGGACTTCTCTTTCTGTGAGTCCTCAGGGCCCTGTCAGGAGCCAGCTCCAGCACAGGTTCACAGTCCTGTTTCAGTCATCCACCAGCACTGGTGTGGGTCTTCTCCATAGGTTGCAGGTGGATCTCTGCTCCCCTGTGGTCCTCCATGGGCTGCACCCCAAGCTGCAGGTGCCTAAAGCACCCCCTCTTGCTCCTTCACTGATCTCCATAGAGAGTTCATCACTAATCCAACTATGTGAGTTTGGCATGATATTGGGGTACTATATGGTGTGTAGGAGGCAGCTACAGCGTACCTTCTTTCTGGCTGGTTAATACTCTAGTTTGTAGTGGATCCACCCTCATCCCCATCTTTGTTTTTGCCATTTTAGTTTATAACAGTCTGCTGGGACTGTTGCTCATTCCCTCAATGCTCAGCCATGGGCATACACACAGGAGCTGGTGCTCCAGCCCTCTGCCTGGGTTCCTCTCCATGCAAGACTGAATTAAAAATACATAGTGGGAGACTTGCCAGACTGAAAAGGGCTTCATCTTCCCTGGATGAGTTCAGCTTTTTTTACAACACTCCACTTACACTGGTTGGTGTCTTTCCAAGAGTCTGAAGTCAGGATAGTGACCCACAGCTGAAGCATCTGCCAGAGCTCCCTAGACAAAGTGCTGAGTCTGCTGCACTCTGGGCAGGAGCCTGCCAGGAGGTTTGCCCATGAACTTCTGGCATTTAGTGTGGTAAAACAGGGGTTTATAAAAAGTTTTAGTGGTGGCAGGGCTGTGCCAGTGTGCTTGGATGCATTCATGAAATAGGGTTGTTGTTTGAAGGAAGTTACTGAAATGGTACCCATGACCTCATACAAAAAGCTGGTAAAATTGGGGAAGATCTACTTTCTCTCCATTTCTCCTGTTTTCTGCCCATCTCTTTTGATAATTTTGAGTCTTTCTGCTTTGTGCTTCTTTAACTTTTTCTTTGCTTACAAACCTTCAAGGTGTGCTGTTAGCTGCACTGAGTTTCAGTGCTTTTACCTTTGCTGTGTTGAGCAGTGCATGCTGTTATTTTGGGTTTTCCCAAGACTTCCCACAGGCTGATTTTGGTTTCAAAGATATTTGTTGAAAAAAGAAAGATTTCCCCAAAAGAGCCTGTCACACCTCTGATGCATTCAAGCACGACTCCTGTTGAGCATGTGTACTGTCTTACCTTGGTAATTAAAAGCTGATTAAAGGGGTAGGAATACCGATTTCAGCTATTTTTATGGCACATGTGTCACTTTGATACCTTTGCTGTGGGATGTCCAGCAGGCTACTTGGTGATGACGGGTGCAGGGACTTTGGGGTGTGCACATGGGTCCCAAAGTATTGCTGCCTGTCAGGGCACTGCAGTGCTGAGCATCAAAGTGGCAGCTCCTTGGGGCAGTCAGCAGCAGAGGCCAGGAGTTTGGTGAAGCTCTGCTGGGGAAACATGTACTTGGTGTGGCTGAAGCCTCTCCTTTGGAAACTGGGAATAGGTTGAAATTTCCCACCTGCTGTACCTTTCCTCTGTGCAAACTCTCCTCTCCTCCTCCAAGATTGCCTTCCATTTCCCAGTGCTGCTGCTGACACATCTGGGTAGGAGCATCATGGGCTTCTGTGTCACACATCAGCCTTGTTTTACTATTCTGACTTCCTTCAGTGATATCCCGAGGAACAGGGATAGCAGTGGTGATAGATACCTGCTCTCACCCAGCAGTGCCTCTCTCAGTGCAATCCTTCTTTATGGGGTGTGCTTCCCATTCTGCACGGAGACAGCCAGAAGAGTCCTCTGAAACCTAAGCATCACCTTGTACAGCTGGAACCTCTTTTGGATCTGAATCAGGAGGCAGCATCCCTAATTTGGATTGACAGAGCAGTGTTGGAGCCACAGCTCAAATCTGTCAGAGCCTTTTCTGGCAAATCACTTCAAAAAGCGTGTTTCAGTGTTCTTTAATGAACAGAAGAGAAAGCCCAGCACTGAGCACAGACAGGTTGCAAGGCAGGAGTTACCAGCTGCAGGTACCTCCAGGAGCAACCAGAGCTTCACAGTACCATAGCCAGGACCAGCGCCAAGAGCAACTTTCCTGTCTGTTCACTTACTTTTCTTTCCCACCTGAATGTTTTGTGCAATTTTCAAAGCATTGTGGCATATCCTGATTCTCTTCTCCTGGACTAAGCAGGTATCCTCCTTTCCCTTAGTTGGTTTCTTCACACAGAGGTAGGGAGTGGGAAAATATTTGTTCAGAGATAAAATAAATGTGTTTATCTGATCAGGAAAACTGGGTATGGGCAATACCTGAGTAAAGTTTTTGTTTGTTTGAAGCAGCTTGGAATTTTTAGGAAAATCAGAGGAATTTCCTATAGGATGAGCTACTTAACAAGTGTCCTGCCAACCAAGCTTATAAATGCCAGGCAAATCCAAAACAGAATCCAATACTGTTCTCTCCAGCTGCCAAGTTTGTGTTTGCTTTGGGTTTTTAATTATAGGTAGTTTCCCCAAAACAAGTGTTTTATTTGTTACCATCTTCCCTTCTTTCTCCTCCTCCTTGTCCACTTCTCCCATCTGCTGCTGGCTGTTGGCTCTGTGCTCAGCTGTGCTGGGCTTTTATGGGCTGTCACCATTCCTGCCACCATGGGGATGGCACTGCTCCTTTCTCCAGCTTCCCTCAGCCCTTGTGCTTGCTCCAGCACTCATCCACCCACAGCTCACGGTGCTGATAGAAAGTCAGCCTGTGTCTGTACTGGGTGAGCTTCCTGCTGGTCAGTGAACTGTATCAGCAGCTGGAGAGGTTTGGTGAGCACCAGGGCCAGCAGTGGCTTTAGGAAGTGAGGAAAGGTTACTTGCTCTTTTTCAGTGATGAAGTGTTAGACTTGCACACACTATGGAGCTTTCAACCCAGTTCACCTCACCCACCAAGGCTCCATCCACATCACTTATAGAGATGAGAAAGTTTCGTGGGGTTTTTTTCCTCTCTCCAGAAAAGTCAACTGCTTTGAGAGTCCTGAAAACAATGAGGTATGGATAGATGGTCATTGATTTTTTCCCCTCCAAGCTGTCTTGGAGCTAACCCAAGTCCTGTGCAGATAATCATGGCACAGGGTAAAATTTTATTTCAGTGGAAGGGAAGAGCCTGGTAGACCATCAGCTCCTTTCATTTCAGTGTAGGATTGTCTTGTCACTCATGCACATGTAGAAATATGCTTTGTTCTCATGTTCACTGGTGCATTCAAGCTAAATGTGACTGGGCCTGGTGGCTGCTTGGATGGATTATAGGGTGCTTCAAGGTGCTGTTTGTACATGAGGACACTGGTTGTTTTCTCACCTGTATGAGACACTTGTTATTGGAGGTGCCTTTTAATGATCATTCAGGATATTAAAGCCTTTCTTTGTACATTCACCTTTATCTTTGTATTGGCTACATTTCAATTCACTTTCTTCCTTCTGAACAGTTTCCTTTTTGTTGGATAAACTGCTCCTCACAAACCAGACTAGTGAGGTCTCTGATGTTGTGAGGGGTTTGGGTGATTGGGTTTTTAACAGCTCTTTTCACCCAAGGGTGGATTTCCTTTCATTATGCACCTTCTAACTGGTTTTCCAAGCCTTTCTCACCTTGCGAGTTTCTAAATATGTTGTTGGGGGTTTTTTTTGTTCTTTTTTTAATGAAAACGTAGGATCCTTTCAAAGAAATTGAAGCCTTTTGACAATAGAGTTGCATTTTTTTGTGTTTTTTTCTGCAGACCCATACAATATGGAACATTGTTCCCCAAGGACCAGATGGCTTGAAATCTATGATTCAACCAGGGTAGTGTAGCCCACTTGTTCACTTAAATCTGTTCTTTCTAGTAGTTGCCAGTTACGGTTATTAGGAATTTTCTATGCTCTTGGTGATTTATAACCCTTCCATTCTCGTATAACTGTTGTGGACAGCAAAATCAAAGGTCTTGGTGTTTGCCCAGGGCACCCACTTCGGTCATATGAGCTTGGGCAGAGTGCTGTACTAATGTACCTCTGTGGCTTTTGTCTTAAGCTGGATTGAGTCCCAGTCAGCTTCAGGCACAGGCAGAGCAAGACCAGGTCTGTCTGCACATGTCTGGGTGGACACTTCCCACCTGGGTCATGTGAAATCCCATCTCATCTGAGCCTTGGAGGGACCTTCTCGCCTTTGGCTGTGCCTGTGAGCTGTGTAGCACTGGATATACAAAATAATCACAGGCAGCCTGAAAATGCCTGTGATGTGAAATTGTAACATTAATAAAAACAAAGGAATTGTGTTCAACCAAGCAGAGTCGTGCCTGATTCTCACAGAACAGTGTTTTCAGCCTTGCAGTCCTTGGAGAAACCCTGATCAAAAGTGCTGTTGCTGACCTGCAGTGCAGGTGATTGCAAGGTGGCAGGCACAAGCTCTTGCCCGAGAAAGTTTTTCATGTGCACATGTGGAAAATATGTGATGTGAGCATTGGAAGTGCTTCCCAGTGGGGAAGGCAGGTCTGTGTTGTGCAGTGCAGATGCTGTGGAGTCCCTCTCTATGGAGCAAATCAATCCTGGATCTGCAGAGATGCAGCTCAGCCCCAGCCTGAAGCACTGAAGGAGGCAGGGGAGCTCTCCCTGTGTGTCTGAAGTCTGTAAGGTCTGTGGTTGATGCCTGGCTTCTGTCACGGCAGTGTTAGTTCAGGTCAAGGTCATCTAATGGATGAGTGTAAATGGAGAGAACACCCCTCCCTGCTGTGTGTGCATCTCCATTCTGTGCTGCAGTGCACAGGTCCCACCTGGCTGTTGGATTCTCCTCAGTCAGTGGGTCCTGCCTGGGGCTGCTGGCAGCGGTGGCTGGGCAGGGCAGGCTCAGCCCTGCCCACGGCATGGCCAGCCCTGGAGCCTGGTGGAAGAACTTGCCTTGCAACTCTCCTGGGTAGTGGAGGGAAAGTCCCCTCCATGTGGGCTTGCTTTTTTCCTCCTATATCTTACAATTCGGTAGAAGCTCTGTGTCAGAGCTGCCCAGGGTGTGAGATGTGATACTCACAGGTTGTCTTCCTGGCCAGTTGGGCATCTCCTTGATTGGATAGCAGAGATGCTTGTGCACGTACTGGCAGAATTTGGACCAGAATACTCTGTGGTCTTGCTCAAGGCTGCTCCTGCTCCTGGGGCTAAACAGTAGCAAAGAATACTTGGTGTTGGTCACCTTTAGATGACAAAGGTGGAGGGATGGCAAAGATTCCAGAATCCAGACCAGCTCATCCAGTCTCAGAGTGACCCTGATGAGGACAGGCTGGGAGAGCTGGGGTTGTTCAGTGCAGAGGAGAGAAGGCTCCTGGGAGACCTTACTTTGGCCTTTCAGTACTTAAGGGGAGCTTGTAAGAAACATGGGGACAGACTTCTTAGCCGGGCCTGTAATGATGAAGAGTAATGGCTTTAAACTTTCAAGGTTAAGTTGGGTGGGGCTGTGAACAAAGTGATGATGTCCCTGCTCATTGCAGGAGGGTTGGGCTGGGTGGCCTTTAAAGGTCCCTTCCCAATCCAGTCTATTCCACAATTTCCAATTTGGTAGAGAGAACATCACTGCAGTGCAGTCGTAGTTGAGTAGTCAGCATGGAGCTTGTGCTTGCACAGAAAGGCAATGCTGTGGTATTTGATGTACAAGAAATCATTATGGGATGCCTTCCATGCTACCAAAAGTGGTGTATCAAGGGGTGCTGGTAGTAACTGTTGGCAGCACCTTGTGCTGTGATTTGCTTGGGAACAAATAGGATGTAAGTTGTAAGTAGATGCAGTAACAGGACACCTGGATCTTGGTGCACTGTGAGGTGTCCTCAGGTAACTTTTGCCTTCCTGACAACATTATGCAAGTGGACTTCTTGGTCATGTTGTCTGCTGTCAGCCTGGGGATCATACCTAGTGCAAGCAGATATCTCTTGACCTTGATGGGCGTTTGAAACTATTATTTTCCCCAGTGTGACAGTAGGAGCACTAACTGTGCCCCAGAGCCTATTGTCCTTTGTACAAATGTTGAATCAAAGGCTGTCCACCCCCCAGGGAGCTCATGGTCTGGATCAATGACAGGAGACTGTGATTGGTACATGCATATGGGAGAGTAAAATCAAAATGCCAGGACACTATTGATCATCTTGACAGGCATGCCTCAGAACACCAGCAGCCTCACAGTTATTGAGTTTTCTTGTAAATGTCATGCAAAGGAGAGTTTTGATGAAGTCACTGAGATGGCTTGGCAGACATTTGAGATGAATTTCTACCAGACAAGAGGCAGAAAGGGAAAAAATGTCATTAAATTTTAAAGGCATCTTCCATTGACTGGCTCAGGAGACCAAGTTTTTAAGTAATAGTCAACATTTTAGCGTCAGCTACAAGTAGTGGGTACTGCAGGGCGTAGGGTAAGCATTGAGAGTTACAGAGCTCTTGTATGACGAGATAGGGAAAGGGGCTGTCCTTGAGAAGATGCAGTGGGATAGAAGCCATGACCCATGTGGTAGTACTCTGCTGGTCAGGAGAAGTTAGGTGTCTCAGGGAAGGATGGGTGTTGGCTGTGATGGGACCTTCAACAACACTTTCCCAAGCAAGAGCTTCCCAAGCTCTTGCTTGGGAAAGCAAGAGCTTCAATGGCAATGGCAGATTTGGATGCTGGATGAAAGAGCATTCAAAAGATGTCCTGAAATTTAATTTCAAACATAAGGAAACCAGTCTGGAGTACAGAAGAGAGTCTGCATGGAGGAGGACACAAGCCATCATACAAATTTCTGGTGGAGGTGAAAGGGAGGTAGAGAAGAATGGGAGCATGGGTTGAACCACAGGGCCCATGGGGAGAGAAATCTGAAGTTGAACTGGAGGATGATGAAGAGGCAGGAAGGGAGAGATGAGAGATTGTGCTGACAGAGACAGGTTGGAGAAGCCAAGGCCAAGCAGAGGGACATATGGATTTTGACCTTTGGCTAAGGAGCCACTACTTTTTTCAGTAGAATCATGAATAAATAGTATTATTGCTTCCAGACCCAGACAGAATCCTCCGCAGATAAACCAGTGCAGACAGGGAAAAGCTTTGCGTGTAACATCATCCTGGGGTGCATCAAACACAGCAGAACCAGATGGGCAAAAGAGGTGATTATCCCACTCTGGCAGCATTGGTGTGGCCTCACCTGGAGTGTGCAGTTCTAGGCCCCACCAGTTAAGAAGGTTGTGAAGATCCTTAAATGTATCCCAAGGAGGGCAGAAAAGTCAGTGGAATTGCTGAAAGTCATGTCCTCTGAGAAGCATCTGGGCGCTCTGGACTTGTCTAGTTTGGAGGAAGTTGAGCGGTCACTTCATTGCTCTCTAACAGCTTCCTGAGGAGAGGAAGGGAGAGAGCAGTGCTGAACTCCTCTCCCTGGGATCCAGTACCAGGATGTGTGGGAATGGTCCAAAGCTGCATCAGGGAAGGCTCAGATTGGACATTATGAATCATTTCTTTGCCAGTAAGGTGGTCAAACAGTGGAACAGGCTTCCCAAAGAGGTGGTCAATGCTTCAAGCCTGCCAGTGTTTAAGAGGCATTTGGGCAGTGCCTTTGCTTGTATTCCTTAACTGTTGATCACTCCTGAAGCAGTCAGACATTTGGAGTACATGCAGGTCCCTTCCAACTGAAATGGTCTATTCTGTTTTATTCTATTCTGTTCAATTTCATTGAATTCCATTCTAATCCTATCCTGTTCAGTGCTGTGCTATCCTATTCTGTCATCAGAAGTGGCTCTGTGTGCTTTGGTCAGGGACCCCTGCTGCACTCCTGCCTGGGAAGGGATCTGTCTGGCTCCAGTGCTTTCTCTCCCATCTCCCCTCTTGCGATGGGGATGCTGTTCCCATAAAACAGGCATGTGCTGATGTCTCTGCCTGGCTACACAAGCCAGCTCTGGAAAACCTCAGCTCCTAGATTACCAGCATAGCAGGGCTCTCTGTCTGCAAAGGTGTAGGATTACAAAACACACACTCGCAAAGCTTAACCAAAACCACCTCATTTTTAGCAGTTTGTGAGGGTTTATTCATTACACTTCAGCAGAGGAATGCAGGAATGTGAGCAGCATTAAACCTATTCATTTGAGAGGGAGGCATCTCCTCTCCCCTGCTACAGCCTGCTTGGCTTTAATGATAATTGCACCTCTTGAGTTGTTGAGTTGGCTGTCTGCCACATGGCCCTCCCCACACAGATGTGTGTGGCACAGTGCTGGGAAGGAAGGCTGAGCTGGGAAATCTTGGATTAATGCTTTGGAGCTGGGCTGTCCTTCCCGCTGGGATGCGCTCCACCACTGCTTTGCATCCTGCCCTGCATCTCATCCTGCATCCTGCCCTGCATCCCATCTTGTATCCCATCCTATTCACACCTTTTCCCAGACTCCCCTCCTGTGGGCAGCTGCCTGATTTGAAGAAATGCTTTCTTTTCTCTCTGACAAGCCCTCAGCCCTGCAAATGACCTAGGCTGAGGATTGAATGGTCCTACCTTTCCAAAGAGCCTGTTCTGCATGTCCTGGGTCACCCTGCCTTTGTGGGACTGCCCAGTGCCAGCATGGGCAGAGAGACTCATGGTTGTTTTGCTCTTGACTCTGGGCAGGGAAAAGGGCGACTGTCAATCCCTCACTCTTATGTGTCCTGCTGGGGAATTCATGTTGTTGTTGTTGTTGTTATGATGATTATTTTGTTAGTGCCTCTGATTAACCATCCTCAAACACATCTAACAGTATCCTAGCATATCAGTATCCTAGCAGTATCTAAAATTTAACTATTGCTTTTAAAAGCCTTGTCACTTTAAAAATGGGAAATAATAATATAATAACACACAAAAAAAAAGAAGGCAGCAGTAATTTTTGTTGGCTTGTTAAGAATTTGAAAGATGCAATAAAATCAGATTTTGGGTTTATTCATGCTGCCCGTTCCCAGAGGTGGAATGTGTTGCTCTGCATAACCTGGCTGCTTGCAGCAGCTGCTGCCGTCACCGCTTTCAGCTCTGCTGCTGGAGTTTCACATAAAGGGCCTGGGAAGCTGAGGGAACTGGTAACACTGGATCCCTAATGAGAAGACAAGTAATGTGTGTGAGTTGTGGATGCATGGGCTGGGCAGCTGGCGGATTTGTCAGCAGAAGTGAGCACCATGGGTACAATAGCACTGCAACCTAATAGAAGCCAATACAGTTGAATTTGAGGCACAGAGACATGGAGAAGGTTTTATTGAAAGTAGTTTCAAGGTCTCTGTTGAAAGGACCGTGTTTTGAAGGGTCTGTAATGAGAATGGAAGCAGCCTAATTCAGTTTATTAGCTGGGGCCCAGCCGTCAGCTGGGCACCCCAAGGTTTCACCTGCTGCACAGCGCTGAAGAGGAGACAGCCTGTTCCTAGGAGCTGAGATGAAACTAATTGTGTTTCAGCAGCTGGGATGCATTTGGACAGAGTCTATTAATTGCGCTTGTACTTGAAACATTAATTTAAATGCTCGCTCTTGGTAGGACTGGGTGATGGAAAGTTAAGTGGTAAAGAGTTTTCTTAGCCCTCTCAGTTCCCATGATTGGGATCCTCAGGTGCAGTGATTTGGTGCCCAACTTCTGGATTTTGGTCAAGTCACTAAACTGCTTCATGCCCATGGTCCACAGTTGTAAAGCAAGAACCAGGACAGAGGTGGTCTTCCATGCGCTGTGTCAGCCTCAGTTTTGAGACTCAGCTTTGGGTATCATCAGTAGGTAGTTCCTGTTAGTTTCCTCTTTTGGACGTCTCTGAAGGTGTGACTTTTGGACGCATATCCTCAATTGCTACCATGATAATCCCTTAATTGTTCATTTGTACAGTAATTTTAGAGGTTACAAGAAGGCCAAATGAATTAGTCTGAGGAAGATGGGAGGATGGGATGGACAAGATGGGTCCACTAGAGCAAGTGAAGGAATTGAAGAAGAGCAAATAAGTCTGTGGCAAGGTGAAAGACTTTTCTGTCTGCTTTCTCTACCTAACACATTGACTGCTCTGGGCTGAGAAGCAGCTGCTTGACAGCACACTGGAGAATATATATAGCAGACAGAAATACTTTGCATCATCTTCTGTCTTGGTGATCTTCCAGTCAGGGTGGACTTGCTGACCATGGGGTGTCCTCCATGGTCACCTGTACAAGTAATTCAAAAAGTCAAGTACTATCACAGCCATAGCCCCTGGCATTGTGTCTGCTGCTGCTGGAGGGATCCAACTTTGCAACCTTTCAGCAACTCTGAGGTCCTGTTAGCTTTGATAGGGATTCTATGGCAAGGTCCACACCCTGGTAGCTTTTGGTTCTCTGAAATACCCTCTCCCAGCCACCTTTATATGTAGTTGTATAACTCAGACCTCGGACACAGAGTTTGGGACAGTAAGAACAAAAATCCTTGGTGATTTTTTGGTGGATTTTTTTTTTTGCTTGTAAACGCCTGCAGGAATCAATCTTCTTCATTAATGGAGAAACTGAGCCACGTGTGCTACCTGCCCTGACAGCCCTTGCTCTCTGCAGAGAGTCTGTGCTTCTGAGCTTTAAACAAAAAATTTATAATGAGGAAAGCAACAAACAAACACGAAACAAAAGAAAAATAGTGGTGTATTTCCGACTACCCCCTTGGTGCCCAATGTTTCCAGCACCTGTAGAGGTGGGGCACACCCTATCCTGGGAAATGGCTGCACCATGTAACCGCCCTGCTCTCCTGCCAGTAACTCATACCCTGCAGCAAGACAGCGCAGAAGGATGGAGAGACTTGTGCTCAACCAGTCCTGCTTTCTCCTCACCCAGCAGGTTGTTGGGCAACTTAAGGATTGCTTAACCCAGTGGAAGTTTCTCCATTTGGATGACACTAACAGCACTTAAGTAGTTATAAGTGCTTTGGGATCTGTGGTAGAGAAGTAAATGATAAGGAAAGGAGATGGGGGAAGGGATACAAGTGTCAGGAATTCAATTGGGAAATCCTTCTCATCGTATCACCTTTATATTTATTCTGATCCCACCGCTACTGTTGGCTTTCTAGAGCTAGATCAAGACTGCCGTGAATCCAAGACCCTGAACCTTGCTCTTGCTGCTGGGTCATGCTTGACATCATTTGCTATGCTAACAGCAGCAGCAAGGCTGATAAAAATATTTGTCTCCTGGAACATAACCTCTTTGGGATGAGAAGAGGTCCTGGCACTGCACTCTGCCCAGATTTAGCTACCGATAATGGAGTTTTTCCTACCGACATCTTGGGACGATGGATGGTTGTACGACGCGGTCCTTTCGCAGCGTCCTTGCAGTACCAGCTCTTCTCCGTGGGCTCCCTTGTTCGATGGCGGGTGGTTGGCTGCCACTGAGGGGCTCAGGCTCAGCCATGTGCTGCCCAGTCAGGCAGGGCACAGCTGGTGACTTGCTCTGTGGTTGTTGCAACCCTCTCCCAGGATCTCAGGCTGAGCTCAGCTCTGCATGTGTGCACATGCAGGGAGCCTCGCGAGAGCCAGCAGTCCTTCCTCCTCCTCCCTGGTGCCAGAGCTAGCTGGCGAGCCGGCATCAAAGCAAAATTCCCCACTGCTGTCTCTTTCCTCGGAGGCTGCCTGTCTCCGTCACTGGCATTCAGTGGCGTTGAAGCCTGCCTGGGAATGGGCACCACTCCCGCATAGCTCCTGGCTCGACTCTCATTAGGAAGGGCGTATTCCTTGGAGAGGGTGAGCTATGCCTCTCATTTTGTTTCTCCATGTAGGAGCTGGGCTGCAAAGCCAGGACACAGAGCTGCGTTTCTTCCCCAGGGCTCGTTCTCGCTGGTGCTGGCTTTGGTTGGCAGCCCCATCAGTAATGGCATGGTGATGAACGCTGGCACAGCGGCAGTGCCTGAGTGGCCAAGCCCTTCCTCTGTGTGCTGGGCTGTTCTGCTGGACCCTGGGCAGGTGCCCCATCAGAGCCATGCCCTGGTTTGGAGTGGGGATCTCAATCCTTGCCCTGGGTTTCCCTGTGTACTCTGTGGTAATCAAAGGCGTCTTCAGGGAAAATGTCACAATTCCCACTTCTGATGCTGCTGTTCCCCAGGATTCTTCCAGAGCAGGTGGCCCTGGTGTAGCTCAAAAACCCAAACTGGGTACTTAGCTAGTGAAAGAGGGGTAGTGATGCGTGCTGGAGACAAGTTGTTGTGCCCTCTCCAATCCAAGTGAAAAGATCTGAGCTTCAGAATATCCTCAGAGGTGGTTCCCATCTTGGCACTACCCAGTGATACTGGGGTTACTGGGTTAAACACCATGATCTTCTTGTCCCCACATCTTCCCACTGACTGTGTCATCATCATTTATATTTCGGCTTAATCAGTGCAGCGACTGATGCAGCTTGGATGGTGACTCATCTCCTTGGGAGAGGAGGGAGGAGAAGGAGGGTGGGAAAGAACAGGTTGCCCAGAGAGGTGGTAGATGCGCCATTCTTGGAAACATTAAAGGTCAGGAGCCATTCCTGGAAACATAAAGGGACTGGCCTCTGAGCAACCTGATTGAGTTGATGTCCCTGCTCACTTGAGGGGTTTGGAGTAGATGGTCTTTAAAGGTCTCTCACAACCCAAATGATTCAAGGAGGGCAATCTCCAGCCTGGCTAACCCAGAGGGGCAAGTGGGGTGCAGGCCATCCCCCAGACCTTGTTGCAGCTGCAGAAGTGGAGGACAGATGCTGACCCAGCAACAAAGGGGTAGTTGCATACATTGAGGGGAGATCTGAGCACTCACATTGCTCAGTTACAAATTCCTCCCTAAATGGGTGTCTCAGGACCTTTTTAAAGGCTAGTGCTAATTAATACAGACCCTACCCATGCTTGCTCTTCAACAGCGGGATATGTCAGTCTGAAAGCAGGCTGGAGAGGCAAAACAAGTTTTCGGGTTTTTTTATCTTCCCATAAGACATGCCTTTCTGAGCACCAAAGGACATATTTGCATTTTTTGGGACATAGTGTGAATACTTTCAGCAAATACTAAAATACACTTGTCCTTCCCACATGAGTACATACACAAGGCAATAGAAGATGACTGCGCTTGAAGGGTTCAGCGTCTTGTTACTCCTGCATAGCTTGTTGGTCAGGGTACCTGGTGAATTTTTTGTGTCCTTTGACTGTGTTTCAGCTCATACCTGTATTGTCCCTGGTGTATACCAAGCTTCAGCCATGCGCTTCTCTCCTCAGCACCTAGTTAGAAACAGCTTGCCTTGGGTTTGCAAGTCGGTGTTTCTGGCTGATTCCTCTGGTGCTGCAGGATAGCACAGTAAGCCAGTCTGCTGAGAAATGGAATCACTTCACCAGATTCAGTCCAGTTTTTTTTAATAGCACACGTTAATACAGCTAGTCACTAAAAAAACTAAAAGCCTGAGGCGACGTTTGGTGGTTTATTCCTTTGGTAGCTGAGCAGTGTTACTGTAAGATCTGGCTGTCCTGCACTCTCTGGCTGCTGACAACAAAGGATGTTGCTGAACACACTCACAACAGGGAACCCATCCAGCTGACATTTTTTGTCTCCCCTGGGTTGTTATTCTGTAGATTCAATTCCCCGATCCAGTTCGCAGCCTGGCGTGTCAAACTGGCATGCACTGGCCTGGCTGAGAGGGAGGAACTAATGGAAGCAATATCATGGGCTGGTCCCAGTGCCAGAAAGAAAGCTTGTGGGGGAGAGTGACCAGCCTAATCACATTGAAACCTTGGGAGCTGCAGCTGAACTGGGAACCTCATTGGGCTTTGTGCCTGCCCTACTTCCCAAGGCAGTGTGGTTGATAATGATAAATGGGAAAGTCTCAGCACCCAGTTCCCGGCATACACAGGTTGTTCCTTTGTGCTCTTGCATTTAGAATTAACAGCACAAAATGGTAGAGGTTGAGAGAGTGTTTGATAACTATTTTCACATTCTCATCTTTTCCTATATTTGCTTCCCATCCTGATGCTCTCTATTAGCATTGGTTCAGAGCAAGGGCACCCCTGGTAGATGTGAGGTTGGGAGGAGCTGCGCCAAGTGCCAGGCTTGGGAGTGGTTGCCACACTTCCATTTTTTGTTCTTCTTGCCCCAGATGAGCCAAGATCCCCCTCCCAGGAGCTATGTTTCTGTTTGGCTTATGTGGAGCTGGGTTTTAAACCTTCTGCTGACTGTTCTCAGCTTGGGTTACCTGCCAGCATCCTTGCTGCAGTGTGGAGATGGAACCATTGATGTCTGTGCTCATTGCAGGGGCCTTGAACTGCATGACTTTTAAAGGTCCCTTTCAACCCAAACCATTCTGTGATTCTATGATCCCTAGTTCTGTGGTCCAGCAGGTGAATATTTCTAGCCAGCCTGAGGAAACTCCTTTTGGAAAAAGGGAGAACAGGCACATCCTTCCTCTCCACAGCCTTCTTCCAGCACAGTAGCATTCCTGAGATGCACTGTTCCCTGGCTCAGTGGGTGGTAACCCCAAACCCTCTTTTTCCTTTGATCCAGGACTTTTAACAGAGCAGCATGATGCTCCTGTGCTAGCCAAAGAGCTTTGATTCTGCCAGGCAGTGTGGTGTGCATGTGTCCAGGTTGTCAGGGGCTGAAAACACCCATTTCCTTGCAGAAGTTGAGAGTAAATGAAAGCAAAGCTCACAATTGTAGGGTTTTTTATTTATTTATTTTTCCCAACAGCCCATGTGTTTTCAACACTTATTATTGGATGCAAGGGGATGCAGCATCAGTGTGTACCTGCAGTGTCCCTTGTTAGCTCACAGCTCTCATCTCATGTGCAAGAGAGGATGCTAACAACAGCTTCGTCTCCAAAAGGTGTTTTCCTGTAAATCCTGGAGACAAATCGCACTAATGGGAGGTGACTGGCTGCAAACTTGTGGCCAGAAGAAGATGGATAGTTTTGAGCAGAGGTGTTGTGACCTGAAACTTAAGCCGGTGCCTGGGTCACTGCCCTTCTTTCAAGTTGTTTTCACTGGGCTGGAAACTTTCTTGTTATGCATGGAGTTGCATCCAGGGAGGATCTGAAAGGTCGCTTAACCCTTTGCCTCACAGTGAAAGCAGAAAGAAATGATAATGCAATAAATCCGAAGCAATCCAACCATCCTCCAAAAAAAAAAAAGACCCTGAAAGCTGAAAAAGCCCACAAAGGAGGATGCTGGATTTATATTGCTTGTTCAGCAGCCTGCATCTGGGTTGAGGTTGCAGTGAAGGTTTATACAGAAATTCAATGCCATTTGGGATGTAACACAGGTAATAGCATTTTTTTCCCTCTTCTCTCTCCTCCCTTCATCTTTGCTCTAATGCGTTTGACTGAATTACAGTGCAAATCCATGGCTATATAAATACCAAGTGGAGGAGAAAAAAAAGCGGCAGTAACCACAGGCATTGTTTAGGTGGTTCTTTGATGTATTTCACCCATGAATATAAACTGTTAGCCTTGTGGGATGGTTTTGGGCTGAAAGGGGCTTGAGACTGGTTTGTTGGGTGCCTTATAAAAAACACTTCACAAACATTTCACTTCCCATCCTTTCTCTCTTGATATGCGTGCCTTGCCGAAAAGGTGCTTGTACTCTCAGGCCCCAAGATTAAACTTCTTTTACTGCACAAATACTGCTTGGGATCCACAATTTGTTCATGCATTGAATGCTTTAAAGGATATAAGTCCAGGTTCTGGCAGTGCCAGATCCATATTCTACACTAGCATTTTAGCTTTAACCAGTCTTGTCAGGAAACACATGTTCCTCAGGGCAGGTTTAGGTTGGGAGTCAGGAGTGGGACCATGCTGGCAGGGGTGGGTCTGCAGTGATGAAGGGAAGGACAGGGGGATTTGGCAGCTGGGCTTGTTTGTTTGTTTGTTTGGGAGTGCAGGGGGAGGGCTAGTCTGTGATGCTTGGCAATAAATTTGGCCTGATACTTAAGTACCAGTTCCCAGGAAATTGCCATCAGAGTAATTAGCGTGTGCTGACTTATTTGTACAGTGATAACAGCAGGAAAGTATTGAAGCAGGAAAAACAAACACATTATTCATTTGAACCTTCAATCCACAGCCTTTACCTGACAGTTCACTCTTTGCAATACACAGGTCTATTTTTAAGCTTCTAAGTCAGGCACGCTCTTTTTTTATTTTTATTTTGCATTTTGGTCTTTATTTTGCTGACATAAATTGGAAATGAATCTGTGCTTAGAGATAAACAAACCCAATTTTAAAATAAGCCTTTTGAATACCAAGGACTCTGTGGAACTGTTGAAGCTTCAGTACAAGGCTCCTGAAACTTGTGCCCTTGCAAATGGGATGAGGGTGCTGCAGACGGCAGCTAGGGTAGGTGAGAGGAGCTCTCTGTGCAGATCCAGCTCTGAGTGATGGAATGTGATCCCTGTTTCTGTCGGATGTATTTGGTGTGAGGATCTTCTTTAGCCCAGGTTTCCCTGCCTGGTGGTGAGTGCTGCTTAGCCAGCCAGGTTAGAATTGTCCTTTGAGAGGTGAGCACTGAGGAGCAGGTTTAGTAACTTGGGTAATAATTATTGTTAACAAGACTGTGGGAGAGTGGCACAGGGTCACAGGAGTTTGTGGTTGTGAGGCATCTGAGGAGGATATTTGGGGAAGGGCTGCCTTATATGTGTGAGTACATGGAAAAGCTGGTAAGAGAACAGGAGATATTTGGGGGGTTGGGGGGAAATGGGTGTGGAGAAATGTGTGGATTCACCTTGGAATGAAAAAACGAGGATGAAAGTTTGTGCTCTGCCTTTCCTTTCCTCCCCTCTTCTGCTTACCAGCCACCCGCAGAAGCAGTTCTCTGCCAGGCACTTGTGCTAAATCCTTTGAAAGCTCCTCTTCTCCTTTGGCGATTATAAATACAGAAAAAAGGGTGGAGGCAGAAGACAGGCTGTCTGCAGGGGAAGAGAGCTGAGAGGCCCCAGGGGTTCTCCTGGAGATGGATTTTGTGAACAGCTGAGGAAATCAGGCAAAGCACCTCCTGCAGCCAGCAGCTATATCACAGGCACCCCTGGCCGCAAATGCAGTGCAGATAAATCAGAGTTAAAGTGCCTTTTTTAAATACCAAAGGCTTTTAAGTATTTGAGCCAGCCATCAAAAAGGTGACTTACCATCTCCATATCTTGAGCTCTTTGCATGGAGCCTGCATGCCTCCCTGGAAGGTGAGGCTTAGGCAAACATTAGCAGTACTGCTCAAATCAAAGGCAGGAGTGGAACTTGTGACCTCCCTTATGCAAGCTTCAGACTGGGTGACCCAATGGTCCTAAAGTCTTTGGGAGTGATTCCTGTGCTTTGCAGTCCCAAAAGTTCATCCCCATCCCTGGTTCTGCCTGTATTTTCCAGCTACCAAGTACAGGTTTAGGGTCGGTGGAGGCTGGATTTTGACTGAAGCCTCCAGGTTTCCTAGGGAGCAAAACTCCTTGATTTTTGTGCCACAGGTTAGTCATCCTTTTAATCCAATGGCTGTCACAGTGAGCCCCCCACATTTTAAGTACTAAAGGAAGAAGAGGCAGGAGTGAGAGAAGGTATTGCAAATGCACAACCATGAACCAGTACCATGATGATGAAAACTTTAAACAAACCAGACAGGAGCTGAAATTTACTTTCTGTTTGCAGGGAGGACTTTCCAGCTCTTCTAGAGAGAATGCAGTCAGGGACTATGTCATGGGATATGCTTTTGAGGCTTAGAGGAACCCAGCAGATGTGAAGATCCTGGAATTAAGAAGCACAAAGGGAACCTGCTAGCATAATTATGATAAACATCAGTGGGTGGTTTCAGAGTGTCAGAACTGGGAGCTTCATTTCTTTGGCTCAAGTGCTTGTAGTCAGGAGAGTTCTATGTGCCTTTCGTGGAGCCACAGACTGGCCCAGACTGGAAGGCATCGTCTGGTTCAATCTTTTGTGGGAAAGGGAGCCAAGGTGATTGTAGCAGCCTTCTCCAGTTGTATCTTGAAGACCTCCAGTGATGGAGACTCGACCATCTCCCTGAGGATGTTATTCCAATGAGTGATTGATTGTTCTCACTATCAAATGCTTATTTCTTACATTATGCTTTGTTTCTGCCCTGTGAGTGTAATTTTTCTTTCCACTCACTTTTGTTTGGATATGTTTTTTTCCATTTCTTTAGCTGGGAAAAAAATCAGTGGTTTTCTTAGTTTAACAGCATTTTATTCTGCTGCTTGGGGTATGGATCTCGCATTTTTGCTGCACTTCAAAATTCACATCTGAGTAGTGATGGCATGCAGAGGACCTTTGGATGGTGCAGGGATGTCTGAGCCTGGACAAGCCTGACCACTGGTAATGGGGCATCTTGTTCTTTGTACCACCAGTAATTAAACCTCTTCTTCTTTGTACCTCATTGATTTCTAGGCTTCTAGGTCATAGTGCTTGTTTAGTCTGGCCTGCTGTATAACAAGGATTCCTTGAATTAATTTCCACTCTGTAGTTGGCAGTTGTGAATGGAACCAAGCATACATTTTTGGGGAAGCAAGAGAGGAAAGGTGGAAGCATCCCATCTTATTTTAAAAATGGCTCATGCTGGATCCTTGGCCATGCCAATTGGAGGGCTTTTCTCTCTGTTAATTACCTGCAGTGTTGAAAAATGGTATAGTTTCTGGTTGGTTTTCTGTTGAGCTTCAACTTTCAACCTTTGGTCTCGTTATGCCTTTGTCTGGCAGGCTGAGAGCACTCTTCTGACAGGTACCTACAGGCTGCAAAGTGCCTTTTAACTTTCTCTTTGATTGACTTCCTTGAGCTCTTTGCTACAAGCCTGGGTTTGTTCTTGTGGTTGTCCTCTGAACTCTCTCCAATTTTTCCAGCAGTATCCTTGAAGTGTGGGTACAGGTATGAAACCTCACACTCCCATCAGCTGTGCCAGCCCAAGGCCCGAAGATAACAGGGCCTCTGCTGGTACGTGACATCCCTCGTCTGTGGAGCCAAGCACCATGGACCTGCCTTGTGAGCTCACCTTGGGCTAATTATGCCTTCTGCCTCAGCCAGTCCTGTAGGTCCTGTATGTTTAAAAAGTTTCAACGCACCCATTTCTTTAATATGCCAAGCGTCTCTTTCATCTTTTTGATGTGTTTTGGTTTTTTTTCCCTTGGTTTGTATTCTGAAATGAATTTTAGTCCAACCTTTCTCCCTGTACCAGCCACACATCAAAAATCTTTACAAAGCTGAGAGCTGCTAGGAATGTGTTTTATGAAGCTGGGGGAAGGAAAGTAGTTCACAAGAGGGAAATAACACTTGAGATGTGTCTCCAGTGCATGGTGGGACAGGACAGATGCATACCACCAGCTCCAAAGTCCTGCAGGCTTTTTTGACCTCTTCAGATCTTGATGGATTGTTTTCTCCCATGAAGATTAACCATGGAGATGGTTAACCTGCAAACCCTGTGCCAGTCAAACCTGTCATTGCTGGCACCAAGTGTAGCACCAAGCTTCCTGCCTGGGGGTCGTGGACTGGCTGCTCCCATTGGGAGTTTGGATCAGTGCTGGTGAATTTCTAGATACTAGACACACAGAGTTAACTGTATTTCCAGCTGAGGCGTTTTTATTATTGGTTCTATGTTGTTTCTTATGTATAATGATTCAGAGGAAATAGAGGTGTTGATCTGATGGGGAACCTAGAAAGCTTTTTGGTAATAACATCCAGATGTTTCCTTAGCACATCTGCTTAAGCCACTGTTGAAGTCAATGCCTTCAGCAGTGCTGCTGGTGTGTTTTACTGCCTGCTGCTGTGTGTGATGCTAATTTATGAGTAATGCAGAAATGGAGGAGGGGGAAGTTTAGCAGCAGGAGCAAGGACAAACAGCTGCCAAGGAAGCGTGGGAAAGGAGAGCAATCCAGAGTGTAACCCAAATTATTCTTGCTTTTACCATTTGTGTAGGGTGTTTGGAAGTAGTCTTGCATGTAATTGTAAGTACTGTGCCTCAGGTTTGCCTGGTTACAGGTCACTGTGTACCTGTGCTGTTGCAAGTCAGCCATGTGGGCAAGACATTTGTCTGTCTGAACATTGACTTCAGCTGAGAGCAGGGCAAGCTCTCCTTGTGCAGCGACTGATGTGTGAAAAGATACTCCTGCCTGTCTCCTCATTAGTGGGAAGCTGTTTCTCTCCCTGGTTGTATCTGTTTAGCACTTCAACACTGCCTTGCTAATCCCTTTGCCAGGATTGTCAGCATGTGGTGTTCCTCCAGGGAGGGTCAGCTTTGGGACAGCTCAGCTGCCTCATGCCAGGGCTTTGGGCAGCCAGGATGCTGCTGGGAGCTGTGATTTTAATGTCACTGTGTCAGCGTTTTGCCCTGCCCAGGGAATATTGCCAGCAGCCTGAGGACAACGTTCCATCATTCCCAGTGCCCTGAGCTGTGCAGTGTCTTTCCAGGCTGCACACTCCATGCCCTGGGTCACAGCCCTTCCGATATGGACTCGGATCTGGTGAGCACTGTGGCTCCTTACACAATGCTGCTCTTCCTCCCTCTTCCTCCCTCTTCCTCAGTGACTTCTGCTGGTGGCTGCTTTTCAGTGTCACAGAGAGCGTGTCTCCAGACCAGACCAGTTTGTGGTGCTCACTGCAAAGTACTGACATGGACGCCTAGTCTTGAAAGGTGATGGCAGGCACAAGGTCTTTGAAGAAGAAAAGAATCTCATCTCCTCGTATGAAGGCTCATTGTGTCACGTCCCTGCAGGGATGGTGGGATGATGTTAGAGGTTATGCAGGTTAAAATGGGGAAGAAGGTGGAAACATGTGGTTGGGGTGTGGCAAAGCCCTTCTTTGAGGAGGAGATGTTGGCATGGTAGGTGCCTGTGAGATGAATGGCCCAAAGGTGTAGATCTCATCCTGTTCCTGTCTCTTCCTCTCTAATGAGTGACACAGCTGCATGAGCTGGCCAAGGATGGGCCATCAAGTGCTCTTGGTTACCTGTCAGAGAGCAGCCCAGCTGGGTCATTCACAGGGTGGAATGACACTGTACAACCCCAGAGGAGCCTGCAGCACCTTGGTTTGTGTGTGTGGTCCTTCAGAGAATTAATTCCCTGAAACAGCACTGCAGGTCTTGAAGCAGGAGAGACAGCATGGCTTGTAAATATTTGTCATGTGAACAAAGACAGCAGCAAGAGATGGTCTGAGAGACTCCTTTCTGGAGCTGTGGATGGCATTGCCACCCTCGTGGCTTGAGGCCCATCTTGTTTCCAGTTGCCATCTTCTTAGCTGTACCTCCCACGCTCCCAGGGCATGCCAGAGCCATTTGCTTCCATCACACCAGCTATGATCTTGTTTCTTCTGGCAAGGAACCATGCTGCTTGGCTTCCCTAGCAAAGGTGTGTTTGAGCATCAGTGGCTTTGTACCTCCTGTGCCGCGTCCTGCACCCAAGGAAGAAGTTTCTTCAGCAGCATAGACCAGCTTTCCTGCTTCTCATAGAATGATATCATAGAAAGGCCTGAGCTGGAAGAGACTGTAGGGCAGGGGCCCCACTTCACTGTTGGTCTCTGTAACTAGGAGCATTAAATCTGGGTAGGATCAAGCTTCCATTGATATAAGAGAGCTCTTCTTTTATGAAGCTAAATTACAAGTTATTCCCAGCAGCCTCCTAAACCTGAGTTGGTGTCTATGTCACCAGCCCACCCTGGCAATCCTCAGTTGCTGGGTTGGAGTTAGTTTGCAGATCCTCCCTAATGGGATAGGGCTGCTGGCCTCTTCTTCTGCAGCTCTTCCCACCCAAAGAAACCTTGTAGACATCTCAATTGTGTTTATTTTTCGTCTCTTTCAAATATCCCCTTAAAGCAGATGAAGGCTGCTTCTTTCTCAGGACCATTATGTTGGGCTGCTTGTGTCTGGCCAGTGTCCAGTGGAGGAGCTCCTGGACATGATAAAAGTCTTTAGTTTAGATAAAGTACCTAGATGCTGTGTTTCTGTTTCTCTCTGCACACAGGAAAAAAATGGCCATTTTTGATAAAACTTAGCATTTAATCTAGATATGATTTCTGGAGTTGTTCCTGCCTCCTCAGTGGAGCAGTATGTTATACCCAGGAGGGCAATATCTGCATTAGTATTAATCAACACACAGTGTAGCCATTTTGCTTGTCTGTGGGAGCCTGTAGTGGAACACTTACATTGTCTTAGGGTAGAATCTACATGGAAAGCTAACTATATTGTATTGTATATTAAAATCCACTTAATTTGATTAAAGTAGCTCAATGTTTCCTTTGTTGGCATTTGAGTTGACTGTTACTTTGTCACTAATCCGGTGCTGTGTTGCAGTTGAATGCACCCTCAGGAGACAGTCAGCTTCAGTAAATCCTCCTTTTTGGGAACAGTATAGTAAAAATTTGGAGATGATTGGCTACTGACAGTACATCTAAACTCTCTGACTCTGTCTGCATTTTGGTTTGTATTTGAAAGGAGTCTTTGTTTCTAATGCAAGTTATAGTACAAAATGTAAAGTTTGTGACTGCAAAGGGAAATTTTCCAACTGTTGAAACAAAGTGCTTCAAGTCAAAATGAGTTCCAGTTCAGCAGCCTTCAAAATTTCAAGATTTTTATATTTCTTTCCACTTATTCAGAATGGTAGAAAAAAGAAATCAAGATCTTTAAATCCCACAAGGATGATAGAACTGCATTTTTCAGCTTTCTTTGACATCTCTTATTCATCTCTGTTCGAGTAGTACCTTCCATTGGCTGAATCTTGAGGCAACAACAAGATGTTCTTTTGTCAGTACTGCAAGGTCAACGTGTCCTTTGAAGGGTGAGACAGACATCACTCTCTTGATACTAGTAGAAATCATGTATAAAACCTGAAGGTTTGTCAATCTGTCCTGATCCAGATATTAAAACTGTGTTTTCTTTATAGGTGTATCCACGGTTTGGATGATAAAACTTGATGAACTGCAATTTGGCTTGGATTACAGTATTTCAGAAGACTTTCTGAACTTGCCTGGCAACCCTCCCCCTAGACTTTGGGGGACAGAGGAGCTTAAATTTATATTTCCAGCATCATACAAGGAGAAAGAATGGAGTTGGCTGCTTTGCACAAGTAATGAAAATCAATGCTGTGTTGCTCTTGGAAGGAGTGATCAAAAGCCAAAAAGCCTGGCATATACATCCTAGTTTGGAGACAGATTTTGCCTGGGAAGAGTGTGTCCAGGGGAAGATACAGGAAGAAGGAGAAGAGGTGATGCTACAAGCCAGCTTCCTGGCCTCCAGTGGGACTGAAGCTTGGTAACAAGGTAAAAAAAAATGCAAACGTGAAACATTTTCTTTCCTTTGTTCCTCACTGAAATATCCATCAGAAAAGAAGTGAGATGAGTAATGAGTTCATGCATTGAATAGTTTCTCCTATTGTCCCCAGTCTCTGTCCTGTTCCCCATGCTGCTTCCTGTGTCCTGCATCACCCATGCCTTGAGCAGGCTTCATGTCAAAATCATCAGTAAATCCTGTCTGCCTTAGTTGTCCACATATCTAAGACTTAACTTTTCAAGCATCTCTGCACACACACACACACGCACAGAACGTATTGTTTCTGCAGGGCGCTTGTGCCTTTGCTTTATGCCTGAGGAACTTGCTGCTCTGTTGTTGGCAGAGGGGATGACAAGTCCCTCACACTGTTTGCACTGCACTCTCTGCAGCTCCAGAGCAGGACAGTGATGTGTTTTCCAAACTGATGAGATACAGAGAGAGCCGAAATGTATTGGCTCATCACATTGCTTTGTCCAAAGCCACAAGAGGAGAAAGGCAGAAAATAGAGCAAAATTACCTGTTTTCAATGTACTGCCTTCAGAGAACTGAGAAACATTGGTTGTGGAAAAGAAGGTTGAAGCTTGATTTAGTGTTTAGCTTCTTTCCTGCTGCAAATGTTTTTCCTCATAAACATTCATAGCTCCTCCCATGTTGGACCCTGGGCTCTGGAGTGCTGGAAGGATTCCTTGGAGGAGAAGGCTAGCCAGGATGACAGAGGGGTGTCAGGCTTGGTCTGTTCTAGTGATACAAATCCATGGGTATGGCAGGCATACTACTTTCCTCTGCTGCACTTCATGCACTATGTGCTCTCTGAAGGCTGTGTGCTGGTGAGGGTGGAAAGGGTTCATCAGACTCTTCCTCTGAGTATGTGTAGTATGTGTGATGTTGCCATGAAGGCCATGCCAGTGTGGGCATGAGGACCTACACTGTCATGGCAATATTCCCTAACAAATTTGGCAGTGATGAAAAATGCTGAACTGAACTTCACTGAGGTGAAAATCCCCCCCTTTTCTTCAGATCAGAGATTTCCTGGCTGTCTCTCACCCTCGTGCCTCAGCACTGAGCTGGAAAGACCATCACTTTGTATTAGAAGTTTTTAACCTCTGTGACTCATTCAGTTGTTGGTTTAACTGCTGATTTTTCCAGTGTGAATGCCGGTGACATGGGTAGGTATGGTGATGGGAAGGTACCATTGTCTAGGAAGCATCAATGTTTTCACATCTATGAAGACACTCTCTATGACTAAGTGTGTGGCTGCTACATTTCTAAAGTAGATTTGAATCAGAGAGAGGAAGAACTCTTTTAGTTTGGGCCTGGCCCAGTTCCTTGGAAGAACCGAATTTAAGTATTTGTCGTTAAGCCTAAGTTTCTGTTTCACGGTGGATGTTTAGATGTTAATCTTGCATTTGAAATTCCCCCATTTAAATGCAAGGTGAGGTGAGAAAATGTGTGACATACATTGAACATCAGCCACACTGTTAAAGGTGAAAAGGAGTAGAAGTGGCTGTACATCGGGAGACCTTCTAGTCTGATATCTCCCTTGGTGATAACTAAGAGAGGAAAGAGTATAAGAAAGAGTGCTTTAGGAAGGAGCTTTCCTCAGCAGGTCCTTGCAGAATCCAGTGGTTAAATGTGCTAAGCATTTCTTGGAAGTGTCCTTTATGTCCATTTGTCTCCATGGATCAGATGCTCCTGTTGTGCTCAGGTTACTGAGCTCATTACTCTGAGCAACCCAAGCCATGCAGTCCGTGGCCCAGTGTTGTGTTTATATGGATTAGCCAAAGTCACCTAAATCAGGGGTGCTAAATTAGATTTGGCCAGAGGACATCACAGCACCTGGTGGGCTGATGGTCTTGCTCTAATGACCAGGAGTTTGGAGTTCACCCTCAGTCCTGTGTAATTCTGTCATTTAACCCCTCCGCTTCTTCCCCTGGGAAGCATCTACTGGCACTTCACAGAGAGCACCAATCATGTCCATGGGTGTGAATTCTTGTGTAACAAATAGGATTTAATGAGAAGAGCAGACTTTAGAAAATCCCATCCAGCTCAGTCTTCAATTAGTCTTGTAGGACTGTTGTCTCCTTGGTGGCTTGATACTAAAAGGAGAGAGATACAACCCCTTGTATCTCACAGGAGCCTCTTCCAGGTCTCCAAAGAAGAATAGAGTGTAATTTGACACTTATTATTTCATTGCATCAGCTTTTCTGGGTCTGGGAGTGCTCTTAGCACAAGCAAATAAATTACCCGTCTCATTTTGCTGCGTGCACTGCAGCCAGCCATATGTTTGAGGCTGATAGAGATTCTTATCTCATGGGCTAAAATTACTGAATGGAGGATGACATTTCTTATCAAGGGCTTTGCTGAATCAGAGAGTGGCCCTGGCACCCAGCTCTGAGACACTGCTCCTCTTTGTCCAGCCTCTCAGCCCAGCAATAAATGGATTTGTGTCTGTAGGTCACAGTTGCTTGTGTCAAGGTTTTGTTGCAGATCGAAGCTCTGAGGATTGTCTGTGTGCCGGGGAGGATATGGAATTGAGGAGGGGGAATGAGACTGTTCATGTGGCTTAAACAGGACATCTTAGAGCTGTGCAAATGCATCTTCACTTAGAAGGCCTCATATGCACAGCTGATAACTTCAGGCTTCACATCCAGGGACTCTTTTCTCCTACTGAACAAAGGCTTTGCTTCCAGTTCTGTGGTATGAAAAGCCATCCCCTCCTACTGACAGCAACAGCTTTTCTCCAGACTTAGAGCATGCATCTCTCCATCCTCCCACCTCTTTAAGGACAGGTTATTTTCCTTCCTCTCTTTCCATTTCTGTCTTTGGAGGTTACCTGGTAGCTCCTGATGAGTCAGGGGGTTGTCTGGGTTTATCAGGTGGGAGAGAGACAGAGAAGTTTCTCCCACCAAGCCCAAGCACCTCCTTTTTGCCTTGTCTTTGCCTCTTAGAGCAGAACTGACAACACGAGATGTTCAGCTTCTGCAATGCATCTGGGCAGAGATTTTGATGGAGAGTGGAGGGGCTCTCCAGTGGACTTGGTGAACTCCCCTAGCTGAGCACTGTCCACAAAGGCAGGTTTGTTCCTAGGAGTCCTCCTGGGCAGGAACCAAGACTAGCTAGAACCCACCCAGCTACCCAAGCATGGTCAAACTTCCCAGAAGAGGTTCCTAGGAAAGGTATCTCTGAATTAGCATGATTTTTACTCGCAGGAGGGTGTCTTCCACAGGACAATACTCTTGTAGTGTTGTACTAAGTGCAGGGTCATCTTCTCAGGTCAAAATAAATCTCATAAAATGCCATCTTTGACAGAGAGAGACTTAATGTGCAGCATCAATTTCTTCTGCTAAATGGTCTCAAATGAGTTTCTCAGTTTATCTGTGACCATGGCAAGGTATTTCCCTTCCTCTTTACTTACAGATATCTTCAAGCTGGCCTGTGGCAGCCATGTAATGCACAGCAGGAGGTCAAGTCCTGGGTGTCCAGCAGAAGCCATTCTTTAGGTCAGAGTGGTAACTATGCCCAGTACAGTGAGGACTTTGTGGCTGAAGGTCCCACTATTTGCACTCAATCCTGGCTCTTGGAAGCATGGGACACATCTTTGAGTGATGCTGCCCAGGGAAGACCACTTTATTTCGGAGCCAAACCGCCAGCACTGTTTTCTGCAGTGCCCCATGAGATGCCCAGAGATAACAGCCCTCTGTGGTGTGGCAGTGGGCCAAGGCTGTGCTCTGAGTGACTCCGTGGGGAGGCTCCTCTGCCATCTGCAGCAGCTGTCGAGAAATGCTGGGGCTGATGGGTGCAGCGTCCCCAGGGTGCCCCATCTCCAAGGTAGGGTGGTCAGAGAGCAGGACAGTGCCACCCTTCTCATGGATGATACCCCTGGGGATGTGCAGCCATCTTCCTCCTCTTGAAACAGAATCCACAGCCTGATCTTCAGGTTTTTCAGTGTCCTTCCTCCTGTGTTCTGATGGTGCAGTCCAGCATCTGTCACAGCTTCGTGCATGGGTGTCGCAGGCACCTGCAGGTGCTGTCACATGTGGGCTGGGTCCTCCTTCCTTCAGACCTTTTCTCTTCACCATTTTCCCCCTGAATCATGCTGAGTCACCCTGACCTCAGTGGAGCAATCTCAGGCCTGCCCTCAGCCTCTGGCCCTGCACCAGCAGTTGAGCAACCAGTGCCCTGAGGTCATGCTGGGATCGAGGTCTCCAGGGCAGTGGATGACCAGCTAGCCCTTGGGCTTCGCTCCCAGCAGTGTCTGCATGCCATCACATCACAGTCATGCTTTGCCCATTACCTGGCTCCTGCTGAGGTGGCTGTTTATTGTCTGTTTGCTTTGGATGCAGTGCTTTCCTGTCCTGTGGGAATAGGTGGTTGCCTCAGTGGGGATTTGGGGAGGTTATGGGGAAGTGCTGTGTTTAGGGCTAGTGACCTTCTGAGGTGACCAGCTGGTAACTCCCAGTTGTCAGCCTGGCCTGTTCAGCTGGGTGCCTGCTTTTAATACAATTGCAGGATCATGTTTGATTTGTTAAAAGAAAGAGCAGAGGGGTTTCTTGCAACTACTGAGTGCATTCACTGTCTGACCATTGTCTCAGGCATCATGTTTGGCTGTGACCTCTGAATTGTTGCAGATAACCTCAGTGAGTTGGACTCTGGCAGCATACCCACAGTGTGCACCTTGCATGCCCACAGAATTCACCCCAGATGCTTGTGGGGTGCGCCCTGCATGTGCACAGCATGCACCCCACACACACACTAAGCATGCTGCCCCCTATGACATGCAGCCCATGTACCCATGGCATCATGGCATGTGCCCCACGCACCCAGCGCACCCAATTCCATGCACACTGCAAGCTTGTTGAGATTATGTGCTGGGTGGCAGTGCTCGAGGTGATGAGAAGTCACATCTTTGCTTTCAGGTCCCACACTGAGTTTGCAGTTGGAAAAAAAGCAAAACCTGTAATTTTATTTGTTAGCTGAGGTAATTTTTTTTCTGGAAGCTGCTAAGGCAGAGTCAACCTGTGCTCTTACTAGGAACCATTATCTGAGTTAGACTGACACACATAATGGGAAGGTTGAAGTGGCTCTAACACGTGGCTGGAACATTGTTAGTGCCCAGTGTTGTTCCTGCTCTGGTGCAGTCACGGGTGATGTAGTGGCAGACGCCTGTGGAGCAGCTACAGCCCTCTAGTTGGGGCTGCAGTTGATGGTGACTGTCAGATGTCCCTATGGGAATGGGGACTGAACACGCTGAACTTCCAAAAGCTCTGAAATACTCATATCCATAAATCTGTTCATCATAGATGCTGGCAGCCAGGTGTGGAACTTAGAAGAGCTTCCAAAACTTCTGCTCCATGTTCAGGGCTTCCCAGTACCAGCATAGGCTTATGCAAGCAGAGCAGGACAAGCCAGCAGAGATGCATTACACATGGGGGAAAAGCAGACTGGTTTGGTCCCTACCATTTTGAACAAGCCAGAATGCTCTTCTATAAGGGGAGTCTTCAGTAAAAGCACGTGGGAACCTCTTCTTTCTGGCTTTGCTGTCTTGAAAACAGAGCCTGTTTTCAGAGGTGCTGTGGGCAAGCCCTGTGTCCTGCACCCTGTGCCTGCTCAAGCAAACCCCCAGTGCCAGCTTTTCCCAATCCAGTTTCTGTCCTCATGTCTTGTACTTGATCATCTTCCCATCTGGTTTGTTACAGTAACAAGCAGCTCATTAAGGTTATTTCCATCTAGCTTTAATTAAGATTCTACATGCCTTTTTATTCCAATGAAAAGAAAGGGGTTCCTCTTGATTGCTTTGGAGTATGGGAGCGTGCAGCCGGGTGCCCTTGACTTCGGCAGTATTTAAGAGCATGTGTAAGGGCTTTCCTGATCCCAACCAAAACTGCAGTAAATCTTGACGACTCTCAGCAGGAGTCTTTCATGTGCATGGAGCTCTGTAAGTGAAGGAAGTGTTGGCAACTCTTGGAGCCAACAGAAAGAATGTGTAAATCCTGGCAAGGAGGTGAATTGCCGTGGAGTTCAAAGCATGACATGCTCCTTTATGTACTCTATCGAAGTTGTTGGGAGAGAGTTAGCTCTTAAAATGTGGTGCTGGGGATGGGAACTGAGTTATTTTGTGCTTGCTTTTATGCTTTTTTGTTTTGGACTTTGCCAAGGATTCAGAAGGATGGGTGCTGCCCCATCCCCCAGAATCCAACTGGCTGAACGTTGTGGAAGGAAGGATGAAGCTGCTCTGGAGTGCTTTATTTACTTTGGTGCTGCTGGAGTAACTTTACAGAGCAGTCAGTCCATAGCTCAGGAAATATTTTCCTGCTGACCACATTGCTAGCTAGCAACTGCCCTCCCACTCTGGGAGTGAAGGCAGGAAGAGCAAAGTTCTAGGTGAAAGTCCTCCTTTTTCAAAATCAATTTTATTTTTATTTTTTAAGTACTCAATTGCTGGGTTATTCTTTGAGGTATCTTTAACTGGACTTTGCAGGATATTTCCTGTCTTTGGCAAACTTTCAAGAAGGAAGTGTCTTAGTGATGCTGTACAACTCCAGAGGGCTGCAGAGGAAGCAGGCAGGTGGTAATGCCAGAAGGAAGGGATTAGAGGTCAAAATAAATGCAATTTATGCAAAGGCTTCATGAAGAAATTCAGCCTGATAAGGGCATGGAGCAGCAAAACACCTTCTTAAGGAGAGACAGAGCATCACTGCTTTGCTCGTGTGACACAGGGAGGGATCCAGCTCTCTTCCCCAGGGGATGGGCTGGTGCATCTTTTCCATCTCTAATGTCTCTGCTTCCTCCTATCTGATGTAAATAATTTATAAGGCTTGAAACGTGATCATGGAGCCATCTGTGCAGGAGGAAGATTAAAGCCTGGGGCCAGCAGCATGCAGGAGACCTGGTACCTAATGCGGTGCCTGTTCTCCATGGGCAGTATGCCAGGTGAACAAGTCCTGGATTAGTGTCTGAACCCTACTGGAGTCATCCCACACAGTCCTTTTGTTCTTTCCATCCCTTTTTCCATGTCTCCTTCCCTCCTCCCTGCCCCTTGCCTTTATTTTAATTTTTCTGGGTTTTGGTTTTGTTTTTGTTTTTTTTTATTCCTCCTTCCTTTTTTTTTCTCTTATGTTTTTTCTCTTTTTCTCTGCTGTTTACCACTATTCTATATATGAAATGTCAGTATCTCTTTCTTCCAGGTTGTAGCTTTTGGCTGTAATTGAGCTGTGGGTATTCTGACCACATAAGAACTAAACAAAGGGGTTATCACTTCTGAACTAGTCTGGCTTCAGCCTGGGGATGAAAAATGACCTGTGGACAGAGAGTGGAAGTCTGTGAAAAGCTGTGCTGGTAGTGGGCTGAGAGATGACTTGAAGTGCCCAAGTTCAAGACCCTTGAGTTCAGCCTAAGTAGCCAGTGAATGTCAAACCCATGGGGCAGGGTCTGGTGTGAATAGCCACAGAGCAACTGCAGCGCAGGACTCGCAGGTCCCAGGACAGTTGCACAGGTGTTTCAAACTTTCTGGAAAGCAATACAATGTAGAGACAAATCTCGCTGGTTGTGTTGCTCCTTCACTTGGCAGACTTGCTCCTCACGTAGAGCTCCAGAGACTGAGGGAAGACAAATCAGAGTCCTTTAGCCATTCTGAAGCAGCAGCCAGAGGTGTTGATCAAATAGATAAATAAATAGGGCCCAAACTCCAGAGATGGGCTCACTTCCAGGAGAGCTGCTTTTATCTACTCTGGTGTCCCAATGGAGCACCTGTAATATGAGGTAAAACAGACAGTTTGGGTTGTTCAGCATGGTGAAGAGAAGGTTCTAGGAAGACCTTATAGCACCTGCCAATACTTAAAGGGGGCTACAAGAAAGCTGGCAAAGGACTTTTTACAAGGGTCCTAAGTGATAGGACAAGGGGGGATGGCTTCAGACTAAAAGATGGCAGGTTTAGGTTGGACATAAGGAAGCAACTTTTTACTTTGAGAAGCCGTTGATGCCTCATAGCTGGAAGTGTTCAAGGCTAGGCTGGATGGGGCTTTGAGCAGCCTGGTCTACTGGAAGGTGTCCCTGCCCATGGCGGGGAGGATTGGAACTAAATGATCTTTGAAGCTCCCTTCCTACCCAAACCACTTTGTGATTCTTGAAATCCTGCAATTTGTGATTTCCTATTTCAGTTGATCCATTTGCATTAATTGAGAGGGAAGAAACATGACATTTTCAGTCCATTCAGCAGCAGAGACATGCTCCTGCCAAGACGCTGCTGGCAACTGGTGCAACTGCTGCAACTGAGAGGTGGGAGGTTCAGTAGAAAGGAGGTGGAGGAATGGCTGAGCCCAGAGCCTGAGTATAGCATCCCTTCACCTACACAGGTGAGCTGGATCAAAGCACCATAAAATGCCCTGGACAAATGTTAGTGAACCTACAAAAATATTCTCTCAGAATATCACTCCTCTCTGATTCTTCAGGGAAACAGGTCAGCCTACCAAATGCGACAGGAGTCAACAATAATTACATTTATAAGGGGCATTTGCTAGCTTAATCTCTCCATGGCTTTGTCTTGGCATCTCTTGCTGTGTTTGTGGAGAGCTCATTTACATGCGTAGTTGCTTGTCCCTGTGCCTGGGTGGCTGGTCTTGTCAGTCCTCTTCATGGAAGTAAATTGTAAAAATATATATATATATATATTTAAACTCAGGGCTTTCATTACATCATATTCAGCAGCATGGTCTCCTTTTTTGTGCCATCTCAAATTTATCCTTCAAATAGCAAACATAATTTTTCAGCATCATTTCAAAATGCTGCAATAACGTTATTGTAGACACGAGTATTGTAGCTATTTATAAGAACAGGATGCTCTCAGTTTCCTGGGACTGTACAGTATTATCATTTTTTGGCTTCTCTTTGAGAATTGTGTAAACGACTCTTTATTTCCAGCAAAACATCTGTTATAGCTTCACGATCACTTTGTCTTTTAGACTGAAAGGGGCCTCAAAGCGTTTTAACCTCCTGCTTCCCCTGCCTTGTAATCCCCCCAGGGCTTGCCAGGCTCCTTCCCAACATGAATGGGGGGCCGGAGGGGGAGCAGGGAAAGGGGGGGGATCCACTTCCGATGAAGTCAGGCGGATCTGTCCCGTGGCGGGGAGCTGGGAAGGAGCTGGGAACGACCCCTCATCCGTGGCTCAGGAGCTGCCAGCGCAGGATTAGGCAGCGCAGCCCTGGGCTCGGAAGCTGGTGGTGACTTCACTCCCCGCCGCTGACCTCCTCATGGGAGGCTTTTCCCAACAGGAAGATGCATGAGGTTGTTAAATACTTCCCAATGTCTGGCTGAAGTTTCCCCTTTCCTAATGTAATTCCACTTTGCATATGATTTAGGTGATTATTTAGGGAAAGAAAAAAAACACTTTTTTTGACAGTTTGTATAACTTTTTTTCAGTTGGAAACATCTTACTCTACTTTCAAATAGATAAAAAAAACCTTTGGTCTGTCACAGGTGCAGTGAATATTGGCTTTAGAGAGCATCTCCATCTCCACAAATTGCTTTACCCAATGTAAAGTGATACTTTAGAAAAAATTAAGTCATAGGTTAGAATAAAAAAAAGAAGACTACTTGAAAAAGAAGGATGCACCAGGTGTGTCTGTTCTTTTTTCCCAGGGTCATAGCTTGGTGCTGCTTTCATGTTTCCATTGGTGGTTTGTGGAGTTCCACCTGTGAGCACCCATCAGCAGCACAGACCCTCAGTGCTGGGCAGCCCTCGTGTGTCTGCCCAGGTCGTGGGCTGCAGCAGGCCTGCAGCTGAGTTCCTGTGACGGGCAGAATGCAGAAGAGTGGGTCATCCCTCCTTCTGCCATGTAGTTCTGTGGGAGATAAAACACCTCACCCAAACCCAAGGAGGCTTACAGCATGGTATAGCTGGAGCTTGAAGCCCTGCTGAAGTTCCAGCACCTCAGTCTTGGATTGGGTCTTCCTCTGGGGCTCAGTGGGGAACTAGGGCTGTGTTGGGCCATGCTTGGCTCTTGAAGCATCTTTGAGTTTCATTGAGCTTCTGCTCTTGAGGGTGGTAAATGAGTTTATGTCTACTAGAAAACACAACAGGTGGCAGAGGCCTTGTGAAATTTGGTATGAGAGCCAGGAGGAAGGAGAGTGCTCCTCCTTCCTGTGTCTCTTCCTTCCCCTCCCCATCCTTCTTCTTCCTGCTTGGCACTCTGTCTCTGGGACGCAACCTCCACTTAAGGGGGTGCCACCACCCCTCCTGGTCAGGAAGCCAGTTGTGCAGCTGAGAGATGCTGATTTTTGGAAATCCTGTTAAATGGTTTTTTTTGCTCATCTTGGAGATTAAGCATGGGAACAGTTGCAGCCTGAGATGCCAGTAGCTGACAGTTGCATCTGACATATATTTCAATTTTTGTTATCTTCTTGCAGCTGTTTTCACAACACTCATATGAAAGGTCCACTTATCTCACTCCTTCCATGGTAGAAAAGGCTAAAGAAAACATTCCTGTTTGTTTGTATTGAAACTGGTATGGTTTGTGGCTTTTATGTTTTGCAGGGTTGTTTTTTTTTTTTTTTTTTTTTTTTTTTTTTTTTTTTTTTGTTTTTTTTTTTTTTTTTTTTTTTTTNAGTGCAAAGGTAGAACTGTCACTGACCGTGGGATTGCTGTTGTCTCATTTCAGAGGTATGCCCTCTGTTTTAAATAAATAGATGAATCCCTCTGCAAATGCACATTAATTTTCCATTCCCTTTTCTTACTCACTAAGGTATGTTGCATTATAGTTACTAGGAGTCATGCAGATCTCCTATAACAGAGCAGTTGCATCATTATTGAAGACCTTTTGGTTTTATTTTTCATAGAAACAGCTGTATCAGAGGGATATATGTAGAGGGGTTAGTTTGGCATCCTGGAGCAGGGCACTGTTCCACACAAATACAGCTTTGCATGTGTAGACCAAGGGCTGCACACATCTTGCTACCCTGCATGTAGCCAGCAGCACTGTGAAGTTTCAAAGAAAGCCTGGAAGCGGGAGATGGGGCATGGTGCCTGCAAGACTCGCCAGGTTGGGCACTGGAGCTTCTCTGGAACCTGAGGGGTTTGGGACACAAGCTGTGGCTCCTTGTGTCCTTTCCTTCTGATGGCTGGCGTGGTCCTGCTGTTCAGGAGTTGTTCTCAGCACAGCAGTGGTATTTGTCCAGCCTGGAAGGGTAGTCAGGGTCTTGTTTGCATTTGTTGTTAGATCAACTGAGAGGCTGCAGAGCAGGGGAAGGAAGAGCTTGATTTCTCATATGTGTGCTCTCAGGTGCTGGGCTGAGACTGAGCCTGTCTGGTGGGGAGGCAGAGGGGTTTATGATGTCATTACAAGTCTTTGTGTCTCTGGTCATCAGCTAGATGCAAATCATAAGATTTTTAAATTGGCTAAAGTTTGCATGGAGTAAGCGAGCCAGACTCTTCCCTGTTTGTCATGGTCTTCCTGTCTGCAGATTGGTGGTGGGCACCAAGGGCTTCACTTGCCACTCTGCTCCAGCAGCTCGCGGTCAACTGGAAACTGTTTCCAAAGGCTGCATTTCTTTGATCAGTGACTAGTGAACTCAGGTATTTAAGGTAAATGTTACAGCTTTCTGGGAACTGTCACCTGAGTTGCCACATAAATGGTGTGAAATTATTGTCACGGAGCCAGTTCGGCTGACACAGGAGTGTTTTCCACTTGTGTGGAGGTTCAAGAGAGGACCTCTCAGTGCTCCTGGATGCTGAGGAATTCAGCCTCTCAGCCTTTATGAGAAGAGGTTTTCCTGCCTGCTTTGTAAACTGTGAAAACAAAACACACAGATGAAGAGAATTACCCGAGATCACGTAGGATTTTGCTGAGCTCGAGATCAGCATCGTCATCTTCCATGTCCCAGTTTTCGCTCCATCTATTAATACACCACACTATTTTTAGCCCTCTAAGTAGCCGTGTTGTTTGTAATTAGCTTCCCTAATAACTGCTCTTCTATACGCTGCAGGACCCACCAGCGGAGCAGCACGCTTTTCCGAGCCAAGCTAAATACAAGGGCGGCTAATAAAAGGCATCCGCATTTCCAGTTGGTTGCTGCTGAGCAGACACGTGTCCTTGTAGCTCTTGTGATCAGTCAGCTGCCTAAACACAGCTCCCGTACTTGGGTTAAGGATGAGGTGTTACTACTCAGGGTTTCCGGGGCGTTCCCTTGCTGACCTTTCAAGAAAGTGAAGAGGCAAAGTCTCTCCCTCTGTCCGGCGTGTGCTGAGTCAAGGCTGCTGCTTTCGAAGAGAGATAGCATCTCACAGTACCTACAGCTGGAAATTTAATTAATGGCTGCAAACATCTTAAGTGACGGCTATATTTACACCCCAAGAGAATTACTAGTTACTGTAGGGATTGAGTTGTGCCCTTGGAGCAGCTGCATGGAGCTGAGTGACCAAACCAGATGCAAATCCAGCAGATGACTGCAGAGGAGATGATGCTGAGCTGCAGTTCTCTTGAATTCCACCAGTGACTGCAATTTTGCTCTATTAAAAACACAATTGCTTCACCAGTACCAGCACAAAGGTGCACCTAAGCAAACAGACACACTAGTAGTAAGGAGGACCAGACTGTTTTCACACATTTTCTTTTAAGAATCCCATCTCTAAACTTCCAAGCCCAAAATAAGAAACCCAGAAATGTTCTCTGGTATGCAGAAAACGAGGAGCTGGGTGACTGCAGTGCTGCATTACCTCACTTGCGTGCTTGTTAAGTGACTTTTGCACCAGCTTTGTGTACAACAGCAGTTGTAGGGGCAGCCAGATGAGTTTCCCTTTCAGAAAAGGCCCACGTCAGAGGGCTGTTAACTCGAGAGCTGTGACCTCTGGTAAGAGCACTGCTCAGCTGCCTCCAGATCTGCAAGATCTGTGTGAACGTCACCATGTTTTGCATGCGAGGTTTTTTTCGCTCTCCCTCTTTGATATAAATATATTGAGGTGGTTATCTTTAACTGTGAACACACGCATGCAAGCCAGGCTGGTTCACTGAACACTGGCACAAGACATGTATGCTTAAACCAGCAGTCTTTATTCAGGCAAAGCCCCTGTTGATTTTTCCTTGCTTCTGTAAATTCCAGAGCCTTGGTCTAAAGCTGGCAGTGCACATTTGTTTGCCTTTGTATCGTAATACAGATGGGCAATTCTTGTGATACAGCTACGTTTATTTACTGATAGAAATGTGCAGAACTGTAATAGGTTGCCACATAGGTTATTATTGATTCTGTTCTTATTATTCCTGCAAAACTTGCTAGGCCAAATGCTGTATTAGACCAAATAGACCTCTCTTCCCTTTTTTTTTCACCAAAAATTGAGCTCTCAAAATGGTCTTTTCATTTGCAGGAATCCCCTAATTTGGGTCTAATATTGTATTACACATGCTCCAAAGCACTGACAGGGCTAGATTACATCTGTGGCGAGTTCAGTTCCTACTCAGCACTTTATTTGCATCTTGGCAAGAAGATATGACAGTTTTTTCACCTCTTCCATATATACTTATTTTGTATGAAATGCATGTTTAGACATTTTAAAGGCAATTTTGATCATACAGCATAACTGAAACAAAAAATATCAAACCAAGCCCCAAACCCAGAATTAAAAAAATTCTAGTAGGAAGGTCTCAGAGGAGACCCTAGAAAAAACATGAGGATTTTTCAGAGGCAAGTTGCCTTCCCAAGAGTGCTTACTGGATCCAGTTCTTGTGGTCTTCAGATAAACTCAAATGGGAAGAGGTGGACAGGAAGACCTGGGATGGGAAAGCCTGGAGCAGCAGGTTGCTTGTTCAGCCCAGTGCATATGTATCAGGGTGGAGATGGATGACCTGCTGAGACAGAAGGATGCTGATGCTTCATGAGCAAATGGATCTCACCTGTAATGGTGGTAATTAGGCTAAACTTAAAAAGAAAGTTCCTAATTTTTTGGAAAACTTTTTAATAAGAGTGTGTGGATTAAGGTGTTTGGGTTGTTTCTGGGCCGGATTGTGTGTTTGCCTGAGGTAGATGCTTATGGAGTTCATGTGCAAGGGAGGCCCTTCTAAATCCTATTAAAAAAAAAGGGAAGAAAAATGTCTATATGCAAATAAGTTTGAAATTTAAGGAGAGATGAAGTTGGCCTGGTTTTATTCCTAAATGCCTGTCCCCATACAGAGCCTTTGCTCCTATGAAGGGATCACTTTTATTCCAAAGCTGATAAAATTAAGTGCTGAGGATGGCTGTGTGAGGGTGGTGGTATGTGGCCCTTTTCACCTGGTGTGAGTGTGCCCATGCCACAGGGGTTGGTGCCACTGCCTTTACTGTCTCAAACTGATTTCTATCCTAGCCCTGCTCTTGGTACCTGGCTGCACGTGATCTTGCAGCACTGCAACACTGACTTGAACAAAATTTAACCCAGAGGAAAAACACAGTCTAGCTAGTTCTTGATTGTGTCAGTTCCTGCACTTGTCTGGCAAGAACCTTTGTCCCCAGGGCAGGTAGGGAAAACAGAGGTCACCCTGAGCAGTGCTGGGGGTGCAGTGTGAAATTGGCCCAGCAGTGGGTCCCCAGTATGAGAGGAACATGGGCCTGTTTTAGCAGGTCCAGAGGAGCCACAGAGATGATCAGATGCTGGAGCATCTCACCTGTGAGGAAAGGCTGAGATAGCTGGGGTTGTTCAGCCTGGAGAAGAGAAGGCTCTGGGGAGACTTTAGAACACCTAAAGGGGCCACAAGAGGTCTGAGGAGGGACTTTTGACAAGGACATGGATAGGGCAAGGGGGAGTGGCTTCATACTGAAAGAGGCTAGGTTTAATTTGGACAGGAGAAATAAATTATTATGATGAGAGTGGTGAGATGTTGTAACAGTTTGCCCACAGAAGTTGTAGATACCCTATACTTGGAAGTGTTCAAGACCAGATTGGATGAGGCTTTAAGCAACCTGGTCTGCTGTACCTGGAAAATGTCCCTGCCCATGGCAGTTCATTTGGACAAGATGATCTTTAAGCTCAACTTCCAACACAAACCATTCAGTGATTCTACAAAATGCTAGCCATGACAAGAGCTCTTATTTTTCAGTCCCTTGCAGCTAGGAGGAGCCGAATGTGGCCATCTCAGGCTTCACTCTTGGGTGTGGAGGTCTTGGGGTTTGGTGGGTGTGTATTGGTCCTCACAGCCATTTCCTTGCGCCTCTCCCCACTTGCAGGCAAGCTGACAGAAGCATTGTGCCCACCCTGGGATCCCCTTGCCCACAAAGCCTCACAGCTGGGCTGCAAGAACAGCAAATGGACTCCTCTGTTCTGGCAGGAGCCTGCATGGCAGCCTGTGTGAAACACCTTAGTGGCTCTGAGATATCAGCACAGGGTGATTCATACACGGGGTTTTCTCTCACTTTCTGCCATGTGAAGTTGGGGAGGTGTTTGGAGTTTTCCCCCTCACAACCCCCGCTCCCCAGCTTCCCTCTGAAATCTCTGTGAGAAACCCATACCCTCTTGGGAGACCCTTGGGGTATTTCCTCCACCTCCCCAGCAGCAGTTTCTCTGTGAGAAAGTTCTCTAAGGCTTGACCTCAGCTCTTGTGGCTCACCAGAGTCTACAAGGCACAGGCAGGCAGTGAACACAAAGGCCGTGTATGGCTGGGTGCAAATTAGCCTGTGTGGTCATTCAGGGTTGCCTTCATCAAACAGACTTGAAAGAAGGTGTCTTTATCTTTTTCTGTCATTATTTTCACCACTAAATTATTTGCAATTTAGTTGTCGTGCTTTATTTAAAACAATGGGAGGTGAGGAAGCATCCCCCATGTTCAGGATTGTTTTGCACCCAGTGCATGGCTGGGTTGGGGTTTCCCTGCTGTTGGGGATGTTAAAGACACTGACCCCAAGCAACTCCCCCTGAGCACTGTGTCCTCACTTGGACAATCACTCACTGCCAAGCAAGGCAGTGATGAGCACAGACCCCTAGGCTGACATGTCTGCATGTTGAGTCCCAGTCCCAAAAGCTGTGTCATGTACTGCCCCTGCCATAGGTGTTGGCTGAAGCATCCACCAGCAGGAAGGGCCACATTATGGTTGATTTAGTGGTACTTCACTCATATTCCATATGGACCCTAACATTTGTCTTGGAGCTCCTGGTGTGCATGTTTCATCCAATGACCCCCAAACCACCTTTCCCTCTGCCACTTTGGGTGCTGTCTTGCTGACCAGATACCATCCCCTACATTTTATTTTTTTGATAACATATTCTGATAGGTTTTTTTCTTTGTTCTTGTTTTCTTCACAGATTGATCTGGAAAGTGTGACTGACAGGAGCAGCTTACTCACCATTAGATAAGTATTGCAGATGACTCATGCTGGAGTATTGATAGCTGTGCTGCTGAGATGGATATCCTGTTTTATAACTGCTGTGGTGTGATGCCAAGGGCCAGGAACCTTAATTTCACTATCCATGCTTTTCTGTGAACGTGTTTTGGGTCTCTGGCACCTTTTCTCCTTGGTTTGTCCATCTAAAGGGGAGGTTTTGCTTCCCTCAGTGGGGTACAGGGTATGGGGCAGCTCATGTTACCTTGAAATGAAAGCTACTATTGAAAGGCTCCAGCTTTATAACTGTTCTCTAGGACATGCAATATTTGTGTTTTTAATAGAAGCCATTAGTGACTTTTCTCGATTCTTTGGCATTTTTTTTGTTTTGTTTGTGTTTTTTCAGAGCCATTATACTCCTTTGGCAGAAAAAAAGAGAAGGTGCAGAAACAGGTAAGGCAACTGCTGTTGCAGCATGTTACTTTTGAATCATTAAGGGCAAAATGCTGGCTGCAGTGAAGTGCAAAGAAAAATAATATTGACTCAATGGCAAGTGAGAGCTGTATCCAGTGTACTGAGCTCCATGAGAGGCCCTGGAATTACTACACTCAGGGACAAATTTGCAGGCTACCTGAGAGCGTCTGTCTGAACCTCCCTTTGCTTCCAAAACCACTGGCCTCAAGGCTATGTGAACAATAGATGGTGAGATTTGAGAAGTGATGAGCAAGAGAAAGAAACTTGCCTTTGGGGGAGATGCAAAAGGAGCTGAGCTGTGAAATTGGGGGGTATGGAGCTGCTGGGGAGGTGTTAACCCACATGGCATGGATGAGGTGGCTTTAGCTTGGATGGGTGCAAAGGGCCATACAGCAATGATGGAAAGTCGGAGTTAAAAGGAGAAGTTTTTGAAGGGTGCATTGCAGTGAGGGCCATGCCAGTGATGGCAGCATGTGTGGCTCTGCCTGATGTACCTACCCGTGTGTGGGTGGTGTCACTGAGGATGGCCGGGACCCCACTTGTACCACACTCCTGGGCATCACCTGTGGTTCACACCATCCTTAAACGGTCGAGGATGTTTGGTTCCCATGAAGGTGCTGGGCCATGACTGAGAAGCTGTGTCTTGAGCAATGTGTCCCTTTCACCAGCAGTAGCCTGGGGCAGGACCTTCCAGTGGGGCGATGGAGATGTATCAGGTGCTGCACCTGATTTCTTGGCAAACATGAACCAGAGCCCAGGAAGAAAAAAATGGGCTTGAGGTTCTGTGCTGTGTCCCAACAGCATGATTTGGGTCTCAGCATTTACTGTGAGGGTGGTGAGACACTGGGGCTGGTTACCCAGAGAAACTGTGGATGCCCCATCCCTGGAAATGTCCAAGGTTAGGCTGGACAGAGCTCTAAGCAACCTGATGTAGTGAGAGATGTCACTGCCCATAGCAGGGGAGTTGGACTAGATGATCCTTGAAGGTCTTTTACAACCCAAACCATTCTGTGATTCTATGATTTTGATACTTTGCTCCGTTCATTGGAGCTTCTGCATTGTTCTCCAGGCTGTTATGGCACTTTGGAGTAAAGAAGTGGGTCCTGCTCATGTGTAAAATAAAAAACATATATTGCATCTGGCTCCAGCAGAAACCCCTGCATGATGGCTTGTAACTTAGTCTCAGTTACATCCCTGCCTCGTAAAGTAGAAAATGCCTTTAAGGCCTCCTCTGTTTAGGCTCTGCATCGGAGATATTCACATGCTATGAAAATACCTCAGGACTAAATTTTTTTGAGTAATAATCTGATGTTGGTCTTGGTAGAAAGGACGGGAGTTAGGCTTTTGGGGATCGTGTAGCATCAGTCAGTGAATGCATGCGTAATGGCATCAGGAGTTTCACCAGCGTGTTCTTCCACTTTGGGCATTTCCTCCTGCACTGACGTGCCTAAAAAAGCCCCAAATCTCTGATGAACGCTCTTAACCATCACTTGGTGGAAATATTTTTGGGGTAGAGAAATGAGAACACTTGCCCCTTCCCCATTCACCTTGCATCACTGGGGTCAGGATGGCAATTCAGAGGCAGGATCTGTGCTTCCCCGTGGGTGGTCTCAGCCATACATATTCAAATCGAGCAACCAGGCATGTCACCTCAGCACAGCACGGGCTGAGAGAGGCATAGGGGCTTTCCAGCCCTGCAGACCATTATTAGTAATAGGGTTTGTGTGGTGTGTCTTGGTTCAAGCTGTGAACTGCCACCAGGCTCTAAAAACTGCAGTTGAACCTTGGTAATAGTATTGCAAAAAGTTTCCGAGAAGCATAATAACTTCCCTATATATATATATATGTCTATATATACATATATATAATGTCTAAAGATGCTTGGGCATTTCTTCGTGCTGAAAGTTTGCTGACCCCAGTAAAGGTGATTTGTACTCTTGCCATCATTTGGGAAGCTCAGGCAGGTAGTGGATAAGGATAAGCAAGTGGTTGTTGGGGTTTTGCTTCTCTCTCTTTCAGTTTGGGATGGTGGATTTGGGGGCATGTTGGAGGGTTTGGTGAGTAGGTAGAACAATTTATAGCAATATGAGTGGCCTGTATGGTAACTTCAAGATTGTGCCAGCTGAGCAACTAGATCAGGGATTACAGATCCCAGGGCACCTGAAGTCCAAATAGGTTTTTAAATCACACAGGTAATTTTAAAAGAGTTTTAAGTTTCTGAGCTCCTCAATAATGCCTACAAATGTTCCTGCAAATGGCTCATGAAGCACTTGCAGTCTATAACTTCTGCCAGAGGAAAATGTGCTATTAGGTGGAAATTAGCTACCTATGTGGCATTTTCTGTCTTGGAGTCTCAGGGAGTTTTACTGAGATGTGTTAATACAGCTGTGCTGAAGGTAGTACTACTCTGCATGCTCTGATAACCATCCTCATGTGAAATGAATCCCTGTGGAGCTGTTTGAGATGTTGCTGCTCTTAGTTCCCAACCAACCTGGTAGCCAAAAGCTGCTACCCACAGAGGCAGGGCTATGGATGAACTGATGTGCATCTGCCCCTTATTCCTTGCTCTGTATGAACACAAACCCATCTTTGATTACTGGGAGAACTGGAGCACCAGGTGGGAAGCTGAAATGGGGCATATCTATTCTGCCTCCCCTTACTGGGGCAGTAGAGGATTAAAGGCTGGAAGTGCTCTGAGGTGGAGGCAGTGACATGTCAGGTGCTGAAGTTAGGCTTTGAGAGCAGTTTTGCCCTCTGGAAGTGTCTGCTTTTTTACATTTGACTGGTTGGCAAAGTGGGAGTCATCTCATGGCACCCCCTCCCCATGTAGGTCAGCAGTGCAGCTTTTGGTTTATACTGCAGCCAGGGGAGTTCTAGTCAACATTGTCCACAGGGTTTAAGGTGTGATAGACCTGATGAATGGGACAAATTGCTCCTTCATCTTCCTTGGCTCTGTGGCAGATTCTTCATCACCTGTAAAAACACCCCATGCTGACTTGTTTGGATGCAGATGCCAAGGCTGCAAACACCTTTCTTTGATGAGAAGTGGCGTGCCCCAGCCAGCTGACTCCAACTAGATACAATGTTTCAGATGGCTCTAGGGTGGGTGACATGAATCCTACACCTGCTGTAGCAGTGCTCATGCCCCAGGCTGTGGTGGGCTGTCTGGGGAGAGAGGGAGGTGTTACAGCAAGTTTAGTGGGCCTTTCTTGCAGCTGACTTTCCATCCATTTCTGAAAAAGATGGTGGTAAGATCAAGGCCAGCTTGGAGAAGGGAAAACTCCTCTAGGTCATTTGCAATTTGGCAGTGGCCGAGTCACCCACAGTCTGTGCACCCACTGCATCTGTCACCCATGGATGTGATGAGGAGGCAAAATAGGACTTGAGAGCGTGGCACAAGAACAGTGTGGGGTCTTTTCAGGAATAGTGTTGTTTGAGGCAGTACGGGGACAGTAAATACTGTCTTTTTCTTCAAAGATTTAATTAGTTTTGTGGCAAAGGTTGCTTTCTGTCTTGGCTCAAGGGTTTCATAATTTTAACGCTTGCCTTCTGGAGGTTCACAGGCCATGTGAGCATGGAGAGCACAGACTGATGGGCACTTGGTGGGCATTCTTATGCTGATGCACAGGGGTGGTTGTGTCTCTTTCCAAGTCCCAGCACCTTCTCCCTTTCAGATGGTCCTTGGTGCAGATGCCTGGGGCTGGCTCTGCCATCTGTGCTGGTTATGGTGGCAGCAGATTTCCCCTCTGCAAGAGGGGTTCTCTGTGGCTGCTGCAGAGCTTGAGCAGGAAGCTGCTACAGCTGGCCCTGATACTGCAGTAGATCTATAGATGTACCATGAACACGGAGGAGGGGAAGCACCTGGAGACACATCTGCATTGGACCATGTCACACAGCTGTCCTAAGTGGGCAGCAAGCTCAGTCAGTAGGTCTGCACACTGCCAGTGTCCTGCCCATATGGCCTCACGGCCTGGCTGCATGTCCCAGGCAGCGTCAGCCTGTGCAAGAGACTGGTGCTTGTTTGGTTGTGTCATAAAGCCTTGATTGCTGCCAGATCACTACCCTGAGCCTCCCCCAGCTTCATTTTTCTCTTTGCATTTGGAGTGGCAGCCTGAAAACACTCAAGCTAAACCCTGTGCCCCAACGGCTGCTCATCTGAAAGTGCGGAGCCAGCTCACAGCAGCTGCTAAAATATCAGAACTGAAGTGGGGAATGAAAAGTGAGATGGTGATTAAGACCCAATTTCCTGTCGTGGCCCCACAGTGTTCCTGCTGGCAGTGGAGACACTGGCAGCAGTGGTGTGAAATGTCTCAGCCTTCTGCCTTGGGCTGGCTGGGTGCTCACACTGCCCTGTGCTGCTCACTTGTCTCAGTGCTTTGCTGGTTTGGCTGAGCTCAAGGGAATGATGAGGATCCTTTTTAGGAATGGGGGGAAGGGTAAGGAGTCCATGCAGGCTGGTCCTGGCTGAGTTGGGGTTGGAAGCAGCTGTGGTGATACCCAGGCCAACCCCGAAGCAGGCTGATGTTATTTGCTTTGTGTTACTGGGAAGACATGAAAGAGTGCATAGGATTTGGGAACACTGGTGACACTGGTCCTCTGGATTTTTTTCTCCCATCTCTGCCAGTAATTTCACTTGGACCCACCATTTAGGACTGGGAGAGAGGAAGATGTAAGAAACAGAAATTGTTGCTAAAGAGATGGTGAAGCTGATGCTGTTTGTTGCAAGGGCACATGGGTTGCTCACCTGTCCTACTGTTTGGTCCCTCGTCTACCTACATGTTGTAAAAGAGCAAATGCATTAGAATTAGTTTATCTTCTTGGACTTCTTGCATCTGAAGTTCGTTCAAGAGAAAACATGAAAAATTGATTGCAAAGATGATGCTGAGCTGATGGCTGTTCCTCTGAGGACACTTCTACTTGCACTTACTAACATGCTGTATGTGTATGAGTGTCAAAGGCAGCTTCTGGTTTCTTTCTAAACCTGGAAGTGCAAATCACTGCACTCCTGTCTGTGCTCCAACAGCTCCTAAGTCTGTGCTGTAGAACCTGCTGTGTTTCAGCAGTCCAAACCACATCATTGTAAACTGTATTGTTAATGATTGGAGCAGTAATGTGCAACACGGAGATGGGACTTCCTTACACTTCTTCGTCTTCAGAAGGAAGCCAGTTGCAAAACCCACTGCAAAGAGCCCAGAACCTCACAGACCATGGTGTTTGCTCTGCACTTTGTGGCTACCCCATTTCTTTCTGTGTTTGAAAGTCAGAGCAGCTCCCATCTCACACCCCTCTTTAACTCACCAGTGTCTCTCACTAACTTTTGCTCTGCAAAGGACAATTACTGCTTAATTGGGCAGCATGAGCAACCACTGCTTGAAACTATTGGTTCTTCTCTTCCTGGCTTCCCTTGGGGTCACCTGCATCTCGTCCAAGGCTGCCCCTTCTTCTTCAATCATGCAGCACCCAGTGCCACCAGCATGGCTGGGGAGGCTTCTATTGTACAAGGTCACATAACTGCCATGCTCAAGTCTGATCGGTTTGAAAGAAATGTAAATAGAAATGTAAATGTATTTTTCACAGAGCAAGTAATCAGCACATGGGAGAGACTCTCACAGACAGTGGTGCTGTTGGGGAAGATGTGCTGTTTCACAGCAGCCAAGGTAATTGCCCTGAATTGGTATCCTCTACTGCCATTACTTTCCTCCAGCTCAGGAGGTGTGCAACCTGGGGCATTCATGGCCACCATGCAAAAGGCGAGGAAGGGATAAGAGGGGACTGTTGATCCTGAGCCTGGCAGACCATCACACATCATCTTTCCTGTGAGAGGAGGGGCAGCTTTCTTGCACAGAAATGACTTCCTGCACTCACAAAGAGACTTGTGTGACATCCTCTGCCATGGGGGAGAGTAATATTTTGTACTCTTCGGGTGCCTTTCATACCACAGGAGTTCAAAGTGCTTTTAAGACTGTTTTCATAGTCCTGAGGAAGGGATGAGCAGTAGGTTTTGCATGAAATAGCCTTTCCTGCCAGGACAACAGCACCCAACTGCAGCAGCTGCAGTGCTGGGGCCAGAACTTTTCCACTGTACCGACTTCTGCTGGCCAGCAAAGCAGCACCACAGCACAGTGTCATTTCAGGAGTCTGGAGGAAGAGCTTCCCAGAATTGCTTTGAGTATTTTGGGAGCTATTTTGAAGGAGAGTGGATTAAAGGAGAGGAAATAGTGCAGACGTGGAAGGTAAGCAGCTGCATTTTGAGCAGGCAGGACAGGTATGGCTTTGAGGTCATAGCAGGGAACAGACTGCAGATGAATTTCTGTGAATATTGCCACCATACACTTTGCTCTTTGACAGAGAGATCTTTCGCACCCATCTAAGGAGGAAACAATGCTTGGTTGAAAGAAACAGCATAGGCTTGGTCTGGTGGCACCTGGCATATTCCCTAGTCCTAGTTCCCCAGGCCAGCAAGGGTACAGGAAACATGAAGAATATGGAAAAACAATAAGCTTTCTCCTAGGATCCAAGCCAGAAGAGTGTTCTTCTGGGATGGTCCAAATGTCTTTAACTAAACTCCTGCAACTGAGAACGGCTGTTTTGTTGGCATCTATTAGTCACAGCACAGAAAGGCAGCAGGTTGTGTCACCATCCTGACTTCCAGGTGATGGTCACAGAGCAGAGAGGCCGTGGCAGAAGTAAGAGATTTGGTGGAAGAGGAAGGATCTGCTGTAGTGAAGAGACATGGGAGACTGGACAGGGTGATCCCAGTGTCCATGTCAGTCTGTGGAAGAGGATAGGTGTAGGCAGCTTGCCAGCGTGTCCTGATGTCACTGAGCATGGCATGCAGATGGCAGCTCTTCATCCTGTGGTCTGTCCAGAGCTCTGTGGCCATCCACTAGCCTGTCTTGGATGGCTTCTCCAGTGTGATCCACGTTCATGACCACATCTACCAGGCAGTGCTGCCATAATGGTGTAAGGTGGGAACTGCATGGGAGAGCAACTGGAGGAGACCCTGACTGGCATGAGCCATTTCCAGTGGTCTCCCTGCTGCTTTCTGGCTTTGCTCATCTGGGTGGTGAAAGATGTGCTCCCACCTTGCAGTGTGTCCAGCCCAGCCCAGAGGCTGCAGGTCACACTTGATGTGCCCTCCCTTGGCCAGCTGTGCCAGCTTGGCTTGCTTGCCAAGTCCATGTTCATCATGGCAAGTGTCAGCAGCAGAGCCAAAAGATTGCCAGGATGTGTTGGATTCCATTTGCAAAGCCTGTAAGGAGATGGAAAAGGTCATTTTGTCTGGGGCAGGGTAGGAGGAAAGAGGCATAAGCAGTGAAGCTATGTGGATTTGTTTCATTCCCTTGAGGAAAACAAAGCATCTCTGCAATAACTTGATGATCTTGGAGGTCTTTTTCAACTTTAATGACTCTGTGATTCTGTGACAGGAGAGCAGCCGGGAAATAAAAACTGAGATAAAGAAGAGATAAAAAATTGAGATAAAGAAGGAGATAAAAACTGGCTCGCTCCTTAGCAACCTTTTCTCGCATGTCTCCTCAGTGGGTCTCTACTACCAACAGTAGGGAATAAAAAGGCAGAAAAAAAAACCCCAAAAGCCACAAGATGAGTTTTGAATGGATGCCAAGGTTGATTTAATTAGATGTATTGAATTTGTTAACTTCTGAACGACGTGGCTGTCACGCAGCACAAGTGACGAGCTGTGAGCGGCGACGGCAGCGCGGCACCGACCTGCCAAAAGGCTCAGCAAAGCAGAAGGATTGACCTACTTCCCTCGGCTCTATGGAGAGCACAGGCGAGTGCCCTCCACTTGCTGTTGCTGTGCTCCCTGCAGGGCTGTGCATCCCTCTGTGCAGGGGAAGCTCACTGGGCTGGGGGCTGCTGGGCAGCCCAGCATCACCCATCATCTCCAGCATGAGCTGGGGCTGGGTAAATTTAGGTCTGTGTGCCCTTGGGAGGCAGCTTGCTCAAAGCAAAGGCGCCTGCTTTGTGTGCTGACTTCTGTCTTCTGGCTGACACTGATTTTCTGTTTCTCCCACCTAGTGCACCCTTAAAAAAATACCAGTGTTTTCTGATAATGGGCCTAAACGCTATTGCAGCTGATAAGGATGATAAAATTACCCATGAACACTGCCATGGCAACCTACGGCGATTGCTTTTCGGTCTTGATGTGTGTCTGCTCTTTGGTGTGAGTGCAGACGTGTGGGTTTGGTTGCGACTTGGCCTGGGAATTACCTGAATCTGGAAGATTTATTTTTTACTATGACCTCTGACATGGATGAGGAGCCACTGAACGGCTCCTTGTCTTGCTGGCCACCCTCAGCATGGAGCAGAACTTGCTTCCCCTCATACCTTGCTGGAGCCCTGCCAGTGCAAATTGCATCTCAAAAGATTTGTCAGTGCTGGGAAAGAGGCTTCTGGAAGAGAAATTTGTTTCTAAATGAATTCCATAATGGTTATTAAGAGGATCTGCTGGGTGTTTGTTCCCAGGTCTGCCATCATGCAGTGCATATGTACCTCCAGAGTCTTCCCTGCAGTGACCACAGGATCCCTTTGAGATCAGTGTGGTGCCTCCTGAACAGGTAACATTCCAGCTAGAGAAGTCCCAACAACTGAGTGGCATTCTGATGTTCTGCCCCTGGTACCAGCCATGAGCCAAACTCCACACATTCATTTGTCAGTCTTCTCCATCTTTCATTAGTCTAGATGGAAAAATATGTCCATATCTGTTAAATGCTGAAGAGAGAATGTAGATTTCCTAACTTCCAGCATAGAAGTGGTGCTGTTGTGATTAGGGAGTGTTTGCCAAGACTTTTGGAGCTCGACAGAGATGTTTGTGAAGTGCACAAGTATAGAAGTGCTGGATGAAACCATGGTCTGGGTTATGCTGATTATCGCTGTGTGGCTGAATGAGATGCTGACATGAAAGGGAAGCTTAGGCACACCATCAGCCTCCTCTGATTATTGTCAGTATTAAGCCTAGATTGGTAACACCGGGCCAGGTATTCACCTAGTATGGTGGGGAATTTGCTATTTCAGTGGGGAAATGAGACAAAGCAGCATTGGGAAAGTTGAGGTCACGCAGAGAAGACAACTGGGGTGTTGTTCTCCACCACGCAAGCTCAGGCCTTTTCCTCTTCTTGCCTCAAGTGTGGTTTCTTTTTCTGGCGCTACAACATCGCTCAGCTGGAGGAGAGAAGGGTTGCTTGAGTGAGGAGATGAAAGAAGAAACGTTATTTCATTGAGCAGTGTTAAGAATTTACATGGGAAGAAGATAATGAGGACAGATGGAAGGAATCCAGCTGTCTTCTTCTGCAGAGAAGAAATCTGTAGCATTAAGGCTGCTTTCAGGGTTCATGATTCAGCTTTCAGGTCAGTTGTTGATAGTTAGGATGTTTTCATTTTGACTTCATCTGTTGACAAGGCAGTAAGAGCTCTGTGAGGACGCGTATCTCTCCATCACATATGACTAATTGTGCTGGGACAGCCGCAAGCACAATAACACTTCTGTTTTTCTCCAGACCAGCTCCATTACAGACTGCCTGGTAGCTGAGCCCTAGCAAGTGTTTTTGCAGTTTTGCTGATTGTGCAGCCCAGATAACCTGTGAGAGAGCAAACATGGAAAGTGTTGAATATTCAGCTCAAAAACCAGAAAACAGACTTGTTTCGCTGCTTGTCTGAACTGAGCTTTTAACTGCGTGTTGTCAGTGCTTTTCAGGAAACTCATCTCGTCTGGGACACGTCATCTGGCAGCAAAGTGCTCCCATTTAGGGGCAGCCATCAGTTCTCCAAAGGCCAGAGCTCATGGCTAGGCACTATTGTCTTTGCAGCTTAGTTTTGTGTTTTACGTTTCCCATCTCCTTGGAGAGCAAAACTCAGTCTGTGCAAAACAGATGCATTTTTAAACAAGATTTGTATTAGTTTTGCACTCAAAACACTGTTTCTAAAAAGGCCAGTGCATAGCAGAAGCTAGCAGAAGACTTTCTGCAGATGTTTGCTGCTGTTGATCCTATTTCTGCAGCAACCCAAGAGTTTGGGTGCAATGTAAGAACTGAATTTAAACTTCTTGGCATTAAACTGGTCACTCCCTGCTCCTCAGGGTAACAGCTGTATTTATGCATGAAAGCCATACTTGCATTCCTCAAGCAGTGTGTCGGCACAGATGATCTGGCTCAATATATCAACTCAGTGGTCAACAGCCTTATGCAGAAAGAGCTTTGATATGCAACTCTTCCACTTGGTGAGTTTAATCTGTGTGTGGATTACAACAGAAAGTTCTCTGCAAGAGACTACGCAGGTTTAAAGCTGCCTTTGCCTTTGATGAAATCATTGCTTGCTCCGCAAGGAGATTTGTGGTATCTGGAATCTGCATTCATAGTGTGCAGGTGGGCAGTCTGTGCAACACAGAGATAGCGGAGATCTTTGTGACTCTTCCTCTGTCCCTTTTGCCTAGGAGGGAAGCCAGTTTTCCTGCCTGCAGCCAGGCACCCCTTCTGATTTAGGAGGGCAAGACTACTTCTGTCATGATGCTGTCGCAAGGCCATAGTTTCTGTCTAGAAACTATGTGTTGGAGGGATCAGTAGGAGAAAGATGATGCACCAGGAGGTAGCCAGTCAGTGCAGACCTTCTGAGGGAATTGACTTCTCGTTACAAATTCACTGAAGGTCCACTTCAGTCTACTTCTCCCTCTCCTTGCTATGTTGGCTTTGTTGTTTGTTGTTGGAGGACAGGAGTTACCTAGGGAGCTCTGGTCAACTGAATAGAGGAGCTGAACTTGGGATATGAACTTGGCAGCTGAAGACACCAAGGAGGAAACTGCTTTCCTGAAACTGTGAGAAGTCTCTGGACACTGGCAGAGTGTGCATGGCATTATGACTGTGATCTGCCCTGGATGAGTGCTCCAGAGATGCCTCTTGCAGGGGCTGATGCATATGTCTGCAGCTCTTAAAAATAAGGATGTTGCCCGATGTCCCCTGTCAGTCTTGAGCGTGGTTCCCGTCATTCCCGTTGGATGCCCTGCGGTGGGAAGAGCAGGCGTGCTGGCTGCCAGTTCAGGTCTAAAAATGATGTCTGTGCAAAGTCCATCCTTGTCTGGACTCCAAGGGGCTGCTGTGCACAAGGCCTTCACACAGTTTTCTTAACAGGCTCCTTTTCACTTTTTCCAGGGACTTGCACTGTGCTTCATTTCAGAGTGATCCAGTGAATTAACATATTGTTGCTGCTGCCTGGGTAATTGCATGCCCGGGGTCTGCTCTGCTCCAGCACAGTCTTCCTGGCTTCTCAGACAGAAAGCATCCTTCTCCTTTGGCAAACAAGGTTGCAAAGTATTGCCCTGAGGCCTAGCTCAAAGACTGGAGGAATGGGAGGGTGGAAAGAGGAGAGGGAGTCTGTTTCTGAAGGTATATCTGGCTCCAAGAGCTTACCTATCAACAAGGAGCTGGAGGTGGGGTTTTTCAGTCTTTATTTCTGTACAAAGGTACTCATTTTCAGTGAACTTGTGGTTTTCTTGCTGATTTATGCAGACATTGGTATGGGTGCAGTTACAGAAATTTAGTTTAGCACAAGTCACCATGAGGATTCAGAACTGCTTGAAATGAGCTGTCCTGGGTCACACAGGAATTTCAGCAGAAGTTGAAACTGAGTGGTCTGATACCCTCTTTGTACTGAAAATAAAACTCTTTGAATAGGTAGGTGTAAAAATGCTTGCTGGTCTCACTTCCAAGTACAAAAATGCTCACATGTGTATAAACCCTTACAGTCTCTTCCTGTGAGACGAGACCACATCTCAGAACACGTTGGTGAGCATGTTATCAAAGCTGGTTACTTAACGTGGATGCAAGTTTACGTTTGTGAAAGGTGGTATTTGGTCAGGATTGACTTCTGGGGGGAGCTGGCATCCCTTAGGCAATGGTCTCCACAAAGAAGTGCGAGTATGTGCAACATGAGGAGGGCAGCTTTACTTCTCATCACAGCTTGGCTATCAAGCAGAGGCATGAAGAGGATGGGGAGCATCCAGACTCAGGGATAGTGGGGAGGAAGTTGATTTATGGCTCTGCCACTGACTTTCTTGGTGACTTGGGGCAAGAAGATGAACCTCTCCTTTTCCACCTCCTTCTCTTCTGCCGACCCAGCACATGTGACAGTTGCCTTGTAGTTTATATGGGTCCTTCTAAAAAGCTGGAACTTGGTAGTGCAATCAGTAAAGTTCCTTTTCATCTTCTCAGTTGTGAACATTTCCTGTCCTTTAGCAACAAAAGCTATTTTGACTGAAAGGAGGACATTTTTCCAACACGCTTTATGACACAAGGGATGGAGAGGATGGTATTGGCCATGTTGTCGGTGTAGCTGGGTCATCCTGCACCAGAGCTGTGCAGTTTGTGGAGCAGAGGGAAGGCCTCTTGAGGCATCTCCATCCTGTGGAATGGAGGCTGCTGCCTCTGGCAGTATATGGAGAGCTCTTTTGTGGTTGGCCTAGCTGTGGAGCTTAGGGAATCATGCTTGTTCTGTAACTATGTGTGTGTATTTGTGCACATACCCAGGGGAGAAAGATGGAATGCAGATGCTGCAGTGTGCTGCAGATGGGACATGGACACAGGTTCCTTGGCCACTGACACCCCAACTGAGATGAACAGTTGCATGTGAGCTGCTGTGGAACTGCCTGCACGACTGGGGTTTGTTGTGTCCCAAGAGGAATATAAGGCACAGTGCCCAGGGGTGCCTTCTGGGCCTTCATGGTCTTGGGATGTGGTTGTTTCTCTAACTCTTTCATTTGGGGGATATCGTAGTCCTTGAATGCCAAGTGATTCCCACCCTTTCCTCTGAAGCCTTTGCACTGGTGGCAGTTAGAAGATGGCCTATGGGATAGTAGAGGCTGAAAGGGATCTTGGGTGGGTCAGCTGTGAGGTCATGACTTTGTCGTTCATGACTTTGTTTGGTCAAGTCCTGCTTTAGGTGAACTCGGCTGTGTTCCCAGTCACGTCCCTGCAGGTGCTGGGGCTGCTGCTGCATCCCTCAAAACCATCTCCTGCCCTGGCTGAACAACCTCAGCTCTCACAGCCTCTTCTCTTTGGGCAAGTCCACCAGTGCTCCTCCTCTGCACTTGCTCTAGGTTATCCATGTGTTTCTTGTACCAAAACTAGACGCAGTGTCTAGATGGGGTCTAATGAGTGCTGAGATCTCCTGGCTGTTTCTGCTCCTGCAGCCCAGTATTGCTGCATTTTCTCTCCTAAGGTCCAGATGGCCTGTGGTCCCAACAACTGTCCCAGTCTTGAGGAGTGGCAGAGCTGCTGGGACATGGGGCTGTGCCTAGATGATCTCTTAAATAGGACCCCTGTAACCGTGCTTGGAAAGCCTGGGTGTTTCTCAGCAGCCAGGAGGGAAGAGGAGCACAGAAGAGCCCTGTGGTGCCAAAGACTTCTCCCTGATAATGGTGTAGGCTCCCACAGGGAGAGACACAGAGCCCAGAGATATGAGGCAATGACCTGAGTTCTGCAGAAACAAGCAAAGAGGTGTAGTGTTTTAACTACCACTGTCTCACTTACTCATCTGGAAAGCAAGATTTTACTCGCTGCTGTGCTTCCCGTGGGGCTGTGACTGTTGATGGCCACGGAGAGCTGAGGTCCTGCAATACCAGTGCACAGGACTGTGGAAGATAACTCACCATGCTCACTGCTGGGCTTGAGCCATGAACCCTGGGAGCCATGTGCAGAGGAATAGTATGTATCTATGTATGCATACCATTCTCAAACAAAATGCTGTGATTCCATGCTGTGCTGCCAAGTTGGTGTGTGAGTTTCAAAGAAGCAACCTATATTCTTGATGATCCAAGAGCCTTGGGAAAAGATCAATTTTTTATGCCGCACTAATTTAATAAATGTCTTTTTTTAGTGTAGGAAGGTAGCAATAAAAGACAAAAAGGAGAAAGAAAAGACAAAAAGACCTGTACTATCATTTTGAAGGTTTTCTGCTTTTCCCTTCGTGTTCTTTTCAGGAAATGAAATTGGCTATATATGGTATAGGATTGAAACCACATATCGCAAACTACTGTCAAGTTCATGAAGTGACCACATTGAAAAAGTAGTGAAAAATGGGTTCTTACTGGTGCCTTCCTGGCCTGTAGGAATCCTGGCTGCGGCTTGTGATTGTAGTAGGGTGAAGATTTGCATTTTCAAGTTGGCGGTTTTCCTTTTTGCTCTTCCACTTCCTACAAACTAATTTGGTGCAGTGTTAATTGTGAATCTGGAATGCAAATGAACTCACCTGCTTGTTTTTTCTTTCATTTTCAGATTTTCTAACTATGGAAGCTGTCCTGAGGAGCTGCATTATGTACTGCTGCCCCTGGGATGGGATGCAGAGCAAGGAGTGAAGAAGAGCTGTGGTGTGCCACTACAAGTTGCTTTTGTGAGGAGAGAGGCTTTCTGGCATGTCATGTGGTGCAGAAAGACATTTTACTCTTGGCAGCAAAAATCCTTATCCTTCTTGGTTTTTTTTTTTACCAGGACAGATGCTATTTCCTGTTAGAGATGCTTTGTATGCAAATCAAGGTGGTGCAACAAGAAAGAAGTCCTGAAAGTAATCACACCGATAAACTCAGCCCACTGGGGAATTCCTGCTTATCATTTATCTTTCTTCTTCAGTTCTGTACAAGATACTTCTATGCTTGTGCTCTCTTACAGTCTTTAATGTTTGTCCTGCCAGACCTCTTGCTTATGAACTACAGTGCTTGCAATTTGCAGGGCTCCGTGTCAGTCTGCGCAAACAAAAGGCAGTAAGTGCTGGAAATTGGGGTTAACAGTCCCTGTGTTTCAGCTTGATCTTGCATTGATCTGGGTTCTGATTTCTGAAGTTCAAGCCAGACGTGAGCCTCACACTACAGATTGCCATGTGCATGTAGTGATGATCTACCTGGAAAGGTGATCCCAGAAGCCTCAGGAATGAAAAAAAGAGAGATAAAAACCAAAAAGAAGCTAGCAAAAAATTTACCTAGTAATTTAAACAGGAGCAGGATTTGATCTGAGGCACCTCAAGAGATAGTGTGGGCAGCACTGCACTAATGCAGTAACAAGTTGATCACCTTGTTGCTCAGCAAATCAAACTCACATAGGGTCACAGACTGGTTTGGGTGGGAAGAGACCTTAAAGATCATCTGGTTGAATTCCCTTGCCATGGGCAGGGACACCTTCTATCAGACCAGCTAGCTCAGGACCCCTGGCATTGAATGCTTCCAGGTTTGAGCATCCACAACTCACTTGGGCATCTGCTCAGCCTGTGCCCTATAGGTGTCCCTATAAGTGGATGGGGCTGAGCAAAGCCTTTCTCTCACTGGGCTGCCACCCTGCTGATGTTACAACAGGCTGTGAGGGTGAAAAAAAGACAGAGAAACAGAAAAAGACATGTCAGAGAGCTGCAGAACGGCATTGCCAAAGAACATTCTCATGCATGTCCAGAGATAGCCACTGCAGCCCAGGCCTTGTTGAATCATGCTGTGGTTGTTATGGCCTTTGTGTGGGTAACAGTGATAATCATTGTGTGTGCTGTTGGGTTTTATTATTTGCTTTTTTTCCTTAAATGTAAAATTAACAGTCAAGTTGGCATTGGTGAGGTGGCAAGCCTGGTGCAGCTTTTATCTATTCCGAACCTGGGAACAAAGGAGGGGAGGAAAATGGCTTGACCAGTTTGTCGGCCGTGCACGTAACGGTCCCAGAGTTCAAAGCAAAGGGCACAACAGTCAGATACCCAAACCCGCCTGGCTGATAAGTCACATTTCAAAGTAAAAGGCAATCCTGTAGGGTCTCTGCCGAGTGCCTGAAGCCTCCAGTGCTGAGTCTTCTTTAAAAGGGGATTTCATAAGGAGTAATATGAACAGAAATGGCTCTTTTGTGGTTTTACACATTCCAGGCATGCCAGAACTGTTCCTGTCAAGGATGGGCAGTCTCTGGGGTTTTGGGTTCTTTTTCCTTTTTTTTTTTTTCCTCCAAATATTTGCCACAAACTAGCAGCTGAAATGGTGAAAAATAAATGAGTTGCAAAATCATTATAGTAGCAGTGATGGAAACTGTGAGGGTTATACTTAAACTGGCTGTGGAGTTTCACTCCATCTTCTGCACTGTTGTGCTGTGAGGATTGCTACTTTTACCTACTATGACCACTTCAGGATGGATGATTTGAAAGCAAAGCTTTAACTGTTGGTTACCCAGGACCTCAAAAAACAGTGCTTTTGGCTTTTTCAGAAGCAATACCTTTTCAGCTGAACCGCTGTGAAGTCTGAATTCCTTCAGTGTCAGTGCAGTTACGTGGTCATACAGCGTCTTTACATGACGATTTCTGCAGCCCTGTGTGTACAGAAATGAGGCCCAGCTGTTCTTGCTTCAGGTGCACTTTTGTTTCACACAGGTTGTGCTGGTTTGGATTGCACTGTACACCTTAACAGAGTTTTAATTGATGTAAGTTTCAATGCACAAAATAGTGGTGCCTGAAATCTTAAAGAAAAGCACCTTTGCTCTGCCTTAAAACAGAAATTTCATGTGCAGTAAAACACTAGGTGTGTAGACCTGCTGTGTTGAGTGTCTAATTCATAAGCCTATGTGTCCTGTTCTTCTCCACATGGATACTGCTCCTGTTGCCATAGTCCTGTGCCTGGTGTAGTAGCAGAACCTCATGGACAGCTGGGAAAACCGTGGCCAAAGGTGTTACTGCTGTCACCTCACAAAAAGTATGGCTGTAACAATGTGCAATGAAATGTGGGCCTCAGCTCCCTGGGACACCCTGCACAAACACTCAGTACCTTTATTAGCAGCACATGCTGACCGCAGCCAGCTCAGCACCTCCGTGAGCTGGAGCTGCACCTTTACCTGCTCTGCAGGTGAGATTAATCCCTCTGTGGGGGGAGCAGAAAATGGAGCCAGGCTCATCCCAGCACAGTCTGAACCACAGGACCATAGATATCCATCCTGAGAATTTGTTTTTGGCCCAAGTTTGACTGGAGCACAAATGCAGACAGAGGGTGAGAAAGCATCTCTTTGAAAGTGGCAATAAAAGACACTGTTGGAATGAACCTTCTGGCCTGGTTTTGTTAAATGTCTATATGGTTACTTAGTGGTGAACAGAAACTGGAGTGGATTTAGGAGATGGTTCCTGAAGCCCCCTCCCATCCTCCAACACAGGCTGTTGTTACAGAGAAGTCTCAAGGCTGATGCCTGGGCTGTTGTGGGTCTGTGGGTGGAGGAACTTAATCACCAGGGTTGTTGTCAAGTGCTGCACTTATAAGATACAAGGAAGAAGCGGCTGTGTTAATTCTGTGATCAACATAAATATTTTTCATCTTAGAGATGTCTGGTCTTCCAGCTTTCTGGACTGCTGCCATTTTGGATTTGTTTCCATAAAAAAAGGAAAAAAAAATTCTTTCCCCATCAGTGTGATTTTTGGAAACAAAAAGTCAGAAAGGGGTGTTCAGCAGTGAGCTGTCTTTTTACTAGGCCGACTTTTCAGGAGTGGGTTTTGAAGTGGATTTTGTTCTGTCTACTCAGGGTCTCTGCTGTGGAAATATTTATTGCTGTGAAGCTGTAGCAAGCTTTATAAGTGGCAGGAAAAACTGCTTTTGTAACCAAACAAATGTGCTTTCCCTACAAGTCACACAGGTGTACATTTGGAATTTTCTTGTTTTGTTTGGTACCAAAATAATTTTTCCACTGTGTTATCTGGAGTGGGAACATGAGTGGACCTTGAGTTGCATTTTAATATAGATTTCATCCATTTAATCACAGCAGAAGGGTACATAGAGATTCTGTTACTCTTTTTCTGTGCATTTGCTAAGTGTTTTGTGCCTCAGAATCTCTGTTTTCCCTCTTTTTGATGGTTTAAGTGTTTTGATAGAGAGGGCAAAAATGCTTAAAAGTTTTAATGTCCTTGGGAAGGCTACAAAAATTATGCAGTGGTGAAGAGATGCAGACAACCTGTAGAAGAGCCAGTTTTTGACAGCATGGGAAATGGTTAGCGCCTCATTGGATCACATCAAAGCTGGACAGTGGGCTGCTTGAGATACTCTGTTTGAACCACAAATTGCTGGGCTTTGGGCAAAAATCACTGTATTAAATTCTGTGGTCTTTATTAAGCGGGTGGACAGACAAAATAATTTTGCTGGTTTCTCTCGGCTCTTAGAATTTATGAATCACATAGTCAGGGTGTTCTGGGGGTGGGGTTTGAGTTTCCCTGAAAAGTTTGCCTTGGTAGCATGCAGACAACAGAACCCATCTGTTCTCTTGTCCTTTCATCATGCTGTGTTGCTTTTGAATTGTTCCATAAGGAGGATGAAATCAGGCTTGTTATTTAAATTTCAGTATGGGTGGCCAAAGCAACTCTACCTTGGTTATTATGGGCCTCCTGTGACCACAGGAATGGATGGTGCCTTCTGCCAGCCCTGATTTAACAAACACCTGAGGGCCAACTCATTGCTGCAGCATAGCCCATGGGAATTGTGTGCCAGGGGATCTTGCAGCAAGGCAGTGTCTGGGGATATCTCCTTGTCCTCTTTACTAGTAAGGATGTAATCTGCCCTTGTAGGCTGGTATCTGATGAAATAGCACAGTGTGGATAAAAAACAAACCCAACTCATTTATGGCAGTTGAATGTGTGTAGTTGGGAACAAGGAATTCAAGTTCTGTCTAAAGAGCATTGGAGCCCAGCTGGGGAGCAGTGTCAGAGTCCATGGGATCCTCATGTGTGATCATGTGAAAACGAGCTCGTGATGGGGCTATGAGACAGAAAGGAACCCTGCAACTCTGGGAGAGCAAGTAGGAGCAGGGATGTGACTCGTGACCTTGTCCTTGAAGAAGGGAGGGCAAGTGCCAGAAAGAATTCATGGAAAGCCGCAGATGACTTGGGTTTGCTTTGACTCCAGGCTTGAGGAATGCAGTGTATTTGGTTAATTGGGATGAAGGCTGACAAGAGGGTGACTTGATTGCCCCGTCTCGAGGAAGAAAGTTTTGATCAGCAGGTTTGGGATAAGGAGGAGCCCTTAGAATTTCTATGTCCTTTTCCAGATTTTGGAGGAAATGTCTCTCTAGCATTGCAGGTTTAGTCTAAAATATTGGGCTTATTATATAGAGGTCTCGGGTGAAAGGGACTGATATGCAGTGTAGTGAAGGCAGGATGGATTATTTGGGGTTTTCTGTCTTTATGCTCAGAGCTCTGGTACTCTCCAGCACCTTCTTCCCCCAAAGAAGGGAAGCACCTTCTACCCCCTCCCCGGGGTAGGGAAGTTCTGCTACAACACTCTGCATTGTGTAAACTGTCAGGACAAAATGCTTTGGAGCCATCTCACCTTAAGACACATGTCTAAGATACCTGGCTTTCCCTCTGGTAATGGCTGTTGTCCTCTAGCAACTGTGTGGCAGACCAGAAATTTGGCTGAGATACGAACTCCTGTGCTTTGGATGTCTGAAGCTGCACGAGGTGAATGCCCCTCTTACTACCTGCGTGCATGATGAGGAGTGAGTGGAACAAAGAACCTAACAAAGAACCATCTGACACCACCTGAGATGAAAATAATATGGAAACTTTAATCAGCTCTCTGCAGCTGAGCAGTCCCTGGAGGTCCTGTACCAAACCTGACCCACTTGCTGAACCCCAGCAGTGCAGCACTGGGCACTCCTCTGCCTGCCTTCAGAAGAATGAAAGGACAACAGTATAAAAATAGACAAGTACAGGGGACAGCAATCAGTGGTAAGTCTTTAATAAGCAAGAGCTGGGTTATTTTGTTCATTATTAAAAGCAAACCCACCTCTGCAGCATTTCTCTTTGTGAGAAAGGAGGGAGGTGTTCACAGAGGTTTGTTTTCAACCTGATCAAATGTTTTCCCAGGTCTTTCCCTGCACCCTGGCTTGTTCCATCCCAGTCTTTCCAGCCATGTCATGTTGGGAAGCAGCTGTGAGCTCATCCTCAGGGCTGAGTTCTAACATGGTAACTGTCCTGGGGTAAACTGCTTTGCAGAGATGGAGGGAGGGCTCTTGCTACTGGCAAGGAGCAGCATGACTCTTTCGCCAGTTGTCCCAGTTTGGTGTCAGGATGGGCTCCTCATCATGAGCCCAGCCTTCCATCTCTAAGCTCCCCAGAAGTGTTGCGACTTTGCCATGGCTTCACATTAGGGTATCTGAGTGGATAAACAGCAGTGGGTAAAAATCAAATCCAAAACCTCTGGGCTTTGAGAGGATGATAGCAGTGGGCTATTTGTAGCAAACTATAACCCATATCCCTTTTCCAGGTAGATGTTGCTAAGAAGATGATTCCCATGTGCTCCTCAGAAGGGCTGCTGAGCTGCCAGACAAGCACCAAGCTTCCCCCTTTCTGTGTGTACCCATCCTGCTGGCTTCAGCCCTTGCTGGAGCATGGGAGGATGCAAGGCTCTGGCACGCCCTGGGCTGCTGAGGACTCCCCCAGCAGAACCATGCTCCAGGGCCTTTGGATGGCTATCAGAACAGTGAGGGGGAAAAAACTACCTCCTCCCTGGACACAAACCACATTGATTTGCTGGTGTTTTTTCTTATTTTTTATTTTGGCTGTCTGAAGTACAATGCTCTTTCACCTATTTGACATTAATTCACTAATGGCTAGCAGAAGGTTTCGTGTTTGATTTTTAACTGAAAGAGTGATGATGCAATTGTGAACCTCACATCCATTATGTATCTTTGGACCATATGAAAAGTGTGAGTTTTTACAGAAAATGTGAGAGTGGTGGGGGTTGTGGAATAAACTTTTAATGCCTGAATTTTATTCTAAGTTTTGAATGAATGAGATGCATTTAATGGGACTGAGAAAGCTGTGATTTTCCCCCTTTTCTTCCTTTGGTGTTGGGTTTATATTGTTGTTTTTATTTTGGGGGTTTTTTTGTTTTTTTTTTTTGTAATCAAAATATTTACTCCACGAATTAAATGATTTCTCATATACTAATTAGCATCAAAAGAAAAGTGAGGATGAGAAGAGGCCAAACACTGACGTTTAGTTATCTCCTATATTGTCCTTTTAAGCTACAGCAAAATGGCAATTGTTTCATTTTGACCCACTTTCAAATCACATTAGCAAATGAATACAGAATGGGAAGGATAATCACATGAACTTCAAAAATGCAGCAGGTCAGGACAGGAGAGAACAGAAACAATCCTGCTCTGACCGTCTGCCTGGACTGGGGTGTTTTAGTGCATACTGCAACATTTTTTATGTCACCAATAACAAATTTCTAGTGATTGGAAGGGGATAAGGAAAAAGGAGCCCCCAGTGCTCCTTTTCCCATTTTCCTTGGCTCCCTTTCAGGTGTCAGCAGCATGCACAGTCACTGCAGCTGCATCAAGCACTTTGTTCTTGTGTAGAGCCCATCTGCAGATGAGTGCAAGAGGGTGCTTGCTCTGGTTCCTGAGCTCTGGATCTGCCATTAGTGCCAGGGCTGAGCACAAAAACCTCGCCCAGAGGGAGGGTACATCACTTTCAGTTAGCAGCAGGGAACTCCTTCCAATACTCCCAGTGCCCACTGAGATCACCCACATTTCTCCTGGCCTGTGGGAGGATGGACCTTTGGCTATGATTTATCCAAGGTTTTGCTAAGCTGCTCTTCTCCACAACAGGTCTGCTTTTGCAGGGAAGGCATGCCAGCAGCTTCCTCTGGGTTTGGAAAAGTCAACTCCACAGTTGCTCTGTTCCTGGAGAAGCATGTTTGATTTACCTGAGGAAATCAGTGCTTCTGCATGGACCTTGATGGATCTAGGCTGTGTGGTTTGTGTTTGGTTCAGGAGAGCTTAGTGGCATTTCTTAATCACTATCAAAACAGTTCACTGTCTGATAACTTTGGCATTCCCAGCTTTGGCCTTACAGCAGAAGCAGCAGTCCTTTTTCTTCCATGAGTCCCTGATTTTTTTCTGGCACTTGTCAGATGTAGGGAAGGGTGATCTTAGTGTTGCATCTCCTGAGACCTTCCTCACTGTTATCCTCAGCCAGTGCCTAGGAAAGATGCAACATGAGCTAGTTACCTATGAAAAGAATGGTTTTTGAATTATTGATCTGTGGGAATCTTCCATTCTCTTCCTGTCTGCTTTTCTCACTGTGAGATTGAGGCATCACCTCTGTCTTCTGTCCTTATTCCCATTTTGGTGCTAGGAAACAGGCTGGCTGAGCAGCTACAGAAAAGGGAGCAAAGCCAAGGGATGTGGGGTGCTGATATAGCTCCCCAGTGTTGGGAGTGATGCTGCTGGGAGTGCCCAGCCTCAGGTGAGCATGGCAGTGACACCCTTGGAGTGGCTATCTCCTGCCTGCCTTGGACATTGTAGCCCCAGGGTATGAGTTACTACCAAAATTTAACACTGTCTCAGCCAGGTCAACAAAGAAATAGTACTCTCTGCTCATAAGTGGAGGGAGATAAGGCTCTGCTTGGCTTCTTTAGAACTGCCTAGAGTTTGTGCACAACTCCATATCCAAAGCCTCCCTTTTCCTGGTGCCCGACCACCAGATGACAAGCAGAGGTACAAAATCCCTGTCCCCGGCCATCTGCAGAGAGAGGAGTTACCCAGGGACCAGCTCTGGCAATGCTCCCTGAAGCTCGTGGAAGTACTACTGTTTCCAGATGTCCTGCCTGTCCCCTGCATGTCCAGTCATGTTTATTTAACCTCTGCAGCAGATTGGGAATCAAAGGGATAAAGCACAGTTTGGGGTCTGTGAATGGTTGCAGAAATCTGGGGCAGGAAGATGGGAGCAAGGAGTGATAATGTGCAAAGCCACTGCAGGTGCTGAATCAACAGAGGGTGAACCAACCCCTTGCTGCCCTCCCACCAGCAGGCTCCCACAGAGATGTGCAATTCAAGCAGCAGAGACCTGGAGAGAGATTTGCTTCTGACTTTTGGCACCTCCTCTTGCCTTGGTTGGCAGCCATCATTGGATGTGTTGCCTCCTGCCAAACTTATTCATAGATGCCTAATCCTCTGCAGCCAACCAGCTCGGTGTCGAGGACTTCCTTCCAGGAGCCAGATATGTCAGTACCATTATACATGTGGGTCTTGAGTGACTTAAGCAAGGCCAGGCAACAAGCTTGTGGCTGAGCAGGTGTTGAAAACCAGCTCTCCAAGCTTCAAGTTGGCAGCCTTTCCACCAGGAAATCCTTCATTTAACTTTTACCACAGCAGATGGGGTTGCATCGAGGTAGGAGGGAAGTCTCCATGTGGTCGTGCATTTCTTCCTGTCCTTCTTCACCTCCCCACACTTCTCCCTGAAGGCATCTTCTCTCAAGGTGAAGAAATACTTCTCAGTGTCCAGGAGAGAGCAGAAAGGGAGCTGGATTGCCTCTGGCACCATGCACTGAAGGAAAGAATAGTTTTAGGCAAGGTTCAAGGCAGGTCATACAAGTTTGCTAACAGCTTCTGCAGAGCTCCATCACCAGCTCTTATCCATGAGAGGCTGTCAGGTGTAGCAGCAGGTTTCTCTGCCACCCCTCACATCTCTCCTTCAAGGCGGGAACAAACTGCCCTGGAACAGGCTGACCTTTGGCATAATTATTTCTGCTTTTTCTTCCCCCAAGTCAGGGGCACCAGAGTGAAAGCTGAGGAAAGCAAAAGCAACCTCAGCTTTTTGTCAGCTTTCCTTGCAACAGGAAAAGGCTGTTCTGCTCTTGGCATTAAGTAAGAAATCAGTGTTACCGTGGGAGCAAACTCCCAAACAGGTGGCAATCACACACATACTAACGTGAACCAGTGCAGGAGGCACCACATCCCCCTGTGGATCCACCAAGGGGAGAGGAGATCTCATTACTCTTTGTTTGTGCTCAGAGTGTGGCTGTCCAGAGGATGGTGCCCAAATAGATAAGGCTCTAGGCACAGATGTCCGGTTTGATTATTCCTTTCCTTTTGCAACAAACCATATGGTACCATGGGCAGCACAGATATCTGGCAATCAAAATTCCTGGGCTCCCTCCCTGACTCCACCTTTCGCTCATTTAATTTTCAAAGTGGTTTTCATGGATCAGCAAAACTTGCTGCCTTGAACCTCCCCACCCCATTAAAACAAGAGCTCCCCCACATCACTGGAGGTGTTTTTAAATATGGTCACCATGTCTTACTTTGCTATCGCAAAATTAGGTGCACTTAATGCTGGTAAACTACTTTGCCACCAACAGATAAAAGGCACTACAGACAGGTTGCTAATCAGTTTGATTAAGTAAAGCACCTAAAGTTTGCCACTGCTGCTGGACGATTGCAGGCTGATTCATCTGTAACCCCCAGGAGTAAGATGAATTAGGCATGATAAGGATTGTTTGGTTTCTGGTCCATCAACCAGTGAGTAAAATGACTCGGTGTTTATATGCCAGGTCAGAGAAAAGTTTCTTGTGATTGGAAATTATTAGGCACACTGATTAATGCTTCCAGTGCTCTTTGATCCAGAGCTGCCAGTTGGAATGAGTCTTGCTGCCCAGAGACATCCCAACTGCCTGGTAACAAAAGTGCAGGGGGTAGAAAATTGACTGAAAAAATGCGGGTGGCGATGGGAAGACCCTGCTGTAAGATATGCTCTTTTTCCATCAGGCTCTGGGCTTGCATTCTTCGAACCATCCTCTTATTCCTGGAAGTCAAGGCAGTTTGTAACTCATATGGTGCTTGTCAAGTTTATTCACTTTAAAGAAAATGTTCAGGATGATTGCCAAGTCATCTAAACTTCCAGCACTGATAAGGACCTCAGGGTCTGCTAAGTTAAGAAGAAAACATCTCAAGTCCGAGAAAAGCTTTAGAATACAGCACTTCTTGAGTAGTCTCAACTCTTGTGAAACTGTTGTTTCTCTCAGTGTGCAGGTGGCATCTCCTTGTAATGGATGTTCCTTCTTTCAGCCATAGGAATTCCCATTTTTAACCCTCAATTAGAATACCCCCCTTTTATCATAGGTGAAATATTTGAAATAATTTCCTATGCCAGGACACAGGAAGATTTGCTTAAGTAAGAGGAAATATTCTGGAGTCAATGCAATTCAGCTTTGTAAGTGGTCTGAGAGGTAGGGTTGAATGCACTGTCACCAAATTTGAGGATGAGCCTAAGTCGTGTGGATATGTTTATGTGGGAAACTGGTATAAATACGAGTATACACCAGTTTCCTGCCTTTGTGAAGTTGTGCTGTTTTCAAGCCTATGTTGTCCTCTTGTGCATGGTCTGAATCAGTTAATATCTAATTGCCGATCTCAATTTCATAAAAATAGGTGCCTCCTCTGCCTATTTTCCAATTTTCCAGGTGGCTCCATGGTGGCTGCTTGGCTGCTGCCTTCCCTGCTGCTAATGTTCTGGTTTTCCTCCCCAGCTTCTGTGGCTGCCCTGGCATGTTGCTGGGACAGGGAGCAGTGATGCAGGGTCTCCTGGAAGCCTGTGGATGGGCCAAGTAAAACACAGCTGGGCATCATCCCAAGTACCTCAAAGTCTGCTGCAGCAAGTAGGTTCCCATTGTCTCAGACATCTCATTGTACTTAACAGCAACAGAGGTGTCTGTATCACCCTCATTTACAGCAAGCCAGTGACTGGGGCCAGGAAAGGGAGGAGTTTTCCAGCTCCTTGGGATAGGAATCACTGCTTATCAGAAGCAATTTTGGAGAGGTATTTCAGGTGTGGCTTCCACGATGGAGACAATTTCACACTGGTGGAAGCCATCCCAGTGGTGTGTGACAGCCCTTGGTGGCCCCAACACCTCCCCAGCACTGCTCCAACTCACTGCCAGCCTACTGGCTGCCTTCCTTGTCTCCCACATGTGAGACAAGAAAATGTTGGCATGACTGATAAACCCATCCTCTTACCATGTTCATCTTGGTATGGATCTTAGCAGGGAGGCGAGTTTAAAAGGTGGCTGGCCAAAAGTTGGCTCAATCATTTGCCTTGTTATTTCTACCACAGTTAACCCTTTGGCTGCTCATCCTGGAGTAGGATATCTGTGAGGCTCAGTTCATGTCTTGAGCTCATGGCTCAAGCCATGACAGGTGTTTCTCTTAGGTGAGACCTTTGGTTGTAGCCAGTTTTGTCTTTACTGGTAGCAGTTGCCTTTTTTTCCTCTTTCGTGAGAGGTTGCTACTCCCAGTGAGAGGCTGGGCCATGCATGCCTGACCATGCCCATGAGCTGAAGGGCAGGGCTCGTGCTTCAGGCTGGCATGACGTGGAGCATAAAACAAAACCGTAGTTGGGGAGCCATGGCCAACAAGAAGCACGAGACTCACAGCCCCTCTGGGCAGGGTTAGACTGGGCAGACACCTGGCAAGGAGTCTGCCAGGTGTCCAGGTTAGGGTGCAACCCAGGGCATTAAAAGTCTGGGTATGTGAGAGCTGGAGCTGCTGTCTGAGTTAGTGAGTGATCTTAAAGATCTTTGTATGTTGGACATCCATGGAAGGAAATTGCTGTTGGATCCTTACTGCTCTCTGCTCCAAATTGAAAAGCTCAGGACAATTTTCCCCCTGACATAAATGCATAGCAAAATATCTATTGAGAAAATGTTGGAAGGGATTACAGAAACAGAGACAAAACTAGGTTAGAAGGGACCTCCTGACACCATCTGATCCAGCTTTCCTTTAAAAACGGCCTTAGATTAGGTTAGTTGAGGCTAAATCAATTTACGCCGTTATTATTTCTAGTGAGGAAGATTCCACTCTCTGCGGGCAAGTGATCCTAATGTTTTGTTGCTCTCACAGAAAAGAATGTTTTGAAATTCAGGTGTAACTTCTCTGGAACTTCTCTAGAAGCCAGCTGTGCCCATTGCTTCTTCATAGTGCATCCTTGTGAAGAGATGTGTCTTCTCCAGAACTACTTCTTAGGTATGGGAAGGTAGTGATTTGATTTCCCCACATTAAGCCTTCCCTGCTAGAGCCTGAGCAAGCACAATTCGTTCAGTTGTAAAGTTCTCCACTCCCCTAATCTTCTTGGTCCCCTGTGGACCATCTCCAGGTTTTCAATGTCTCTTGAACTGAGAAGAGAGAAACTGGACAATGTGTTCCAGGTATGGCCTAACAGGTGCTGAGCTGAGTAGAAAAATCACTTCTCTTCCTCTACCAGCAGTAGTCTCACTAATTCAGCCCAGGATGCTGTTGGCTGTCGTTCCTGCCAGGATACTTGGCTGGCTCATGTTCCTCTTGCTGTCTGCCAAGACACCCTGTGCCTCTTCAGCAGAGCAACTGTCCAGCCAGCCAGTGCCCAGCTGGTGCTCCTGCTTGGGATTATTCCATCCCAGGAATGGGATGTTCCATCAGGACTTGACATTTATCTCTGCTGAATCTCGTGTTAAACTTCATTTTTGTTGGCCAGATCTCAACAGCCCTTTGAGGTATCTATGTGGTGACTTTTTCTTCCAGCGCTGGTACGTCTTCACCCAACTTAGGCTCATCCTCAAATTTGGTGACAGTGTATTCAACCCTACCTTCCAGACCACTTATAAGGCTGAATTGCATTGACTCCAGAAGAAATTAATTTGTGCCCAGCTGCCAACATGACTTTGAGCCTTTTAACTTTTGAGCCTCTGAACTCAACAGTTAGTTCCTCAGCCATTTTGTGTTTCATCGGCCCAGACCTAAATTCTAACAGTGCTCTTGTTGATTGTGCTCTTGTTGATGGTGAAATAATCCTATCTACAGATCTAGGTGAACTAAAGTGTGGTTCTATGTACCTTGAACTATCTTTAATATTGCTCTTGCAAGTTTAATTTAGCAGGGACTGCTCTTTGGTCTTGCATGCATTCAGCAGTCTGATTTTTGGCTTGTCTGCCAGTACCTGGAAGCCAGGTCTCTCCAAGGAGTGAGCTTGGTTTCAAGGGACTGTTGTGATGTTGCATGCAGCTGACTGGTATCATGATGATGGGGTCCTTCGGTGGAGTTGTCACCTTGTGAGATGTAGCTAGAGTTCTTTTAGGTGAAAGGAATGTGTGAAGTTTGCACAGACCAAGCAATAAGTGGCCTAGTTTTGGACTTACATTGATATCAATAATGATATATATTAATATATACATTGTTTAGTCAATGCAGTTATTTGGCATGATTGCCCCGATATACAGCAACGTGCACTCTCAGACTTGTATGCTTCTTTCATGTTCCAAAACAAGATATACATCTTTAGCTCAGACTTTCCAGTTTCGAAATACTAGGAGTTATCCAATGATACCACAGTAGTTGCATTGGAACTTGAGTTTTACATTTTAATTATCACCACATTAAATAGGAAATACCTTCTCTCCACTGCCAAAGGATGGGGTTTGCTGCGCCAACTCAACAAGTGCCCAAGTCCTTCATATATCAGTTGGTGGATCACAGTCTGGCTGGAAGAGCAAGAGGAGGATAGCAAGGGCTGAATAGGAAGCTGTTGAAAGACTGGGGAGGTTCATGTGAGGCCTCTGAATGGGACTATCCTCCTAGGCAGTGATTTGTTAACATTCAGCTGCACATGGGTGTCCTTCTGCACCGATGGATTCAAATTTTAAGGTGTAATTGCAATTACAATTGTAAGGCAATAGACATGACATTGCTTAGCACTGTTATTAATATTCACAGAGCAGGTAGCTATGTGCCTTCCCTTTAGGAGAGTGGAAACCTGGCATCTACCCAGGCTCTGTTAATACCAACCCCAAGTTATTTCAAGATGCTAAGAAGGGAAGTGTTCTTTTATTCCTTTCCTTTCCTTTCCTTTCCTTTCCTCTCCTTTCCT